>JAGFMK010000139.1:0-71246 GCA_021030975.1 Lichenothelia convexa | reverse complement strand
TGCGGTGGATGTTTTATATTTAATCCCTATTAATACTATAAGTAAAGTCCAGAATTTTAACGTGAAGAGCTTGTCTCGGTCCGAGATAATCTCTTTTAGTGCTCTATATTAAGCTATAAATATTTCTGTGTAATAGAAATGAAAGGTCTTACACATTATAAGAGCGCACTATAGGTAAAAAGTATATATACTTGGTAAGATAATCTGTAATAATATATATCGTATCATATAGTGTTGTGTTTCCTGGTTCCCTTGATACTGGTAAATCAGTAATAAAGTCTATGGCAATGGAGTGCTATACGCCCTCTAGTGACGACAGTAGTTGTAATAAGCTATATAGTTAATGTCGTTCATTCTTGCTTCTTTTACAAGAATCACAGATGCTAATAATTTTCTTAGTCTTCTTCCATAGTTCAGGAATGTAATAAGTTCATTGAACTTGTTTTATTATACTTCTAATTCCTCAGTGACTATAGCTATAGATTTCTTAGATCAGTCTTTCCTGTTTAATTGCTAGGATATAAACTTAGTTATTGACTGTAATAAATCTATTGTTGTCTTTCTAGAATAGCGAGTTTTCTTGCTGCGCCAATTGAGCGACTTTGTCCTTCTCATATCCTACCTTGATTTATAATACTCGTGGTGTGTCCTCAATAATAAAGACTGTTAATAGTAACTAGTAATTATATAGTAGCGTGCCATCCTCTTATTAGTTAAAGATTACATGTAAGACTTGGGTCTTATTTTTAATATAATCTGATCGCCTACTCAGGGCGTCGGCTCGAAGATTTTCGGATCCTTTCTAATAGGAAATACAGTAATTGAAATTGGCTAGCTCTTCTACCTATCTTGTTTGACGTCTATTCAAGACTTTTATACTAGTAAAGTATGTTAAGTTCTTATGGTTAGTGATAACGTGTACTTAATATTTTGGCATGGTGTAGTAGATTTTCTAATGTTTTATTGCTTTAACTATTATAAGTAGTTCCTTGTTGTAAATGTTGTAGTTTAGTTCCAGAGCCGTCATGGTTCGCAAGTAGAAGGCAACAGGGTGGAGTTTTCCCTTCTTATCTGGTTGGTTTAGATACGCTCCTATAGCATAGCCTGACGCGTCTATCTCGATAGTGATTACTTTTTTATAATTAAAGGTTATAAGGATAGGTGCTGTGGTAAAGAGTTCTTTTATCTTCTAAAATGCTAATTCCTGAGGTTTGGCCCACACGAAAGGCGTTTCCTTCTTAGTAAGCTCGTTTAGAGCCTTAGCAACTCCGGAGTATCCATTGATAAATCTCCTATAAAAGTTTCTAAAGCCGAGGAAAGATTGAACATCTTTCACATTTTTTAGTGTCGGCTATTCCTTAATGGCTTTGACTTTCTTATCTAATATCTGTATCTTATTAATTATAATAATATAGCCTAAGAAGTCAGTTTATTAAACGTGGAACTCGTATTTTGCAAGCTCCACACGCAAATCGTATTGATTAAGTTTCTTAAGTACCTATTTGACATGTTCTTTATGTTCTTCTAACGTCTTAGAAAACACAATAATGTTGTCTATATATATAAGAACAAAAATATCTAGATTCTCTCTCAAGACATTATTAATATACTTTTAGAATATTGCTGGTGCATTAGTAAGTCCAAAAGGCATTATAAGGTATTTGTATATGCCTAAAGGTGTTTTAAATGCTATCTTTCACTCGTCTCCCTCTTTAATCCTAATAAGGTTGTATATACTTCGGAGGTCCATCTTCATGAAGTATTTGGATCCTCTCAGTTGGTCTAGTATATCCCTAATTAATAGAAGTAGGTATCCGTTTTTCTGCGTGATTTTATTCAGGAGTCGATAGTCGATAACTAGTCTGAGTTTTCCTCCCTTCTTTGGAACGAAGAACAAGGAGTAAGCGACTAGTACTTCTGACTTCCTGATGAATCCTTTTTATAGAAGTTTATTGATGTATTTATTGCATTCCTCTCAATGTAATAGACTTATACTATAAAGTTTGGTTCCTCTTGGTTGTTTATCTGGTAACAGTTTGATCTTATAGTCCTATGCTGCGTGTTTCGGTAGTTCGTTCTCGGCGTCTTCTTTAAAAACTTGCTCGTATTATTTATACTTATTTAGTAAAGCTAGACCTAAGTTATTAGTATTTACCGTGCTGTATACCTCCTTTACCCTTCTATATATTCTATATAGGAAAGTATCCTGTTGTAGGGTGGCCTCATCCTACTATCCTTTCTCTTCTTATAGAAGTGATAAGGTCTTATAGTTCTAGTTTGATGCTCTTACGTCGTGAATCGCAAATTTTATTAATATACTCCTCTATCTAGGTGAGTAGGTATCTAGGAACGGTGTTCCTAAGATTACCTGACAATTTCCTGTATTAGTGACATCTAGCACCACTCGTTCTTTGAAATTCTCTATTCTTATAATTGTTCTAACTTCGTGTGTAATAGTGCCGTTCTGATATGCCATTTTTGATCTATCAGCGACTTAAAGCTGATAGGATTTTGTCTTTTTCCATGTTTTTTCCTGAATTTTCTAGACCGTTTAATAATGAATATAGTTTCCTATTACTCCTGTGTCTAGTATAATTATAACCGGTATACCATTGAATAAAGCTTTTATTCTCTCCTGCCTATACCTCTGATTGCTTAATATATAGTAAAGGCTAGGTAAGGGGTTCTTGGGCGTGTTTGTCGCATTGACTCCCCTATTATTATTGCGACGATGTCGTTTTCTAGTTGTCGTAGCATATTGACTGGAAACCACTAGGTATAAATATATTCTATAATGAATCTTTGGCGCTCGATATCTGCTCGTTCGACTCCAATTCTGATTACATTTGTCGCCCAGTCGTTTTCATCCTATATTAGGCTTACTATTATCTATCTAGAATAGATAATTTGCCATGTCCCTGGGTTAATAAGTGGTATCATGAGTCGATAGAAGAAAGTGGGTTCTTCTTCTTCTTCAGTGATTTCTCCTTCTTCCTCACTTTCGCCGTCTTAATTGACAATATTAATCTATGCTAGTGTCTGTTGTGGTTCATCTTCTTCAATAGTATAATTAGCTAGTGCCGCTAATTCTAAATCATTATTATCCACTGAGTTTATAGTGGATTCATTTTCGTATGTTCCATGAATAGCATGAAGCTTTTTCTAGAAACCTGGCTTCTTTCTTTTTAAAGTATAGTAATCTTTAGCTCTGTGTCCTTCTTTGCTATAATAAAGGCAAAGATTATTGTCAAGTTGGTGTCGTCTGTCTTTATCTGATAGTTTTCCTGTATACTTCTTCTAGAATACGCTGAGATCTATTTTGTCTGGATCAGTTCTCTTATATTTCCTAGAAGTGTTTAGGGTCTATATAGATTTGAATCCTCTGCGTTCTCGTTTTCTCTCCTGGATTCGTTGGTCTAATTTAATAGCTTAAATCCTTATACTGTGGAGATTTAAAGGTCGCTCTCCGTGAGCGAGTTCGTCCTTTACCGAGTCGTTCAGTCCCTGGTAAAATTGAAGTGCAAGCCCCTCGTTATTAAGTCCTATAAGATAAGTATACTATATAAATTTTCCTATATACTAAGATATAGGAGTATTGCCTTGATACAGTCGTTGAATTTTATATTAGGCGTCTCTCTCTAGGTTGCCTCCCCTATATATATCCCTAAGTACCTAGTAGAAACCTATATAGCTGCTAAACAGTCGATGTGTCTTGTCTCTAGCCTGGTTTCTATTTTGCAAGTAGTCTTATAGGAGTAGGGAGAACCACTAAAGTGGTCCTCCTTTGAGATAAGCTCCTATAAACATGACCTTCTTGACGTCGGTATTAAACGCCTGGCTAGAGATGACAAAAGATAGTTCGTATAGTGCAAGAAAGGGTTTAAAGGCGGTTCGATCCCCTTGGTAAGCCTCGATCTTCACAAGTGAATTGTTGTTTAATATATTAGTATTCCTTGATATTAGTTCTTAGTTTTAAGTCTTAGTACTACCGTCTATGCTTGTAAAGGTTTGAGCTAAGTTGCGAAGTAGTCCTAGGTTGGTTGTCTTGTTGTGTTGGGACGACTTCTTCTCGACCTTGTTTCCTTTGGTATAAGGTTTAGTAACAGGTAGGCTTCGTACTAAGGTTGTTGGACTTGTTGAACGTTTTGGTATCCTGCGTATCTCTTCTTCTTCTAAGTCGCTAGATAAGGATGTATCTTTTAATGGTGTCTTAGATTTTAAGTCAGTCATGAAAGATGGTGTAATATATTATTCCTTTATCAGTTGCTATTTGATTTATTAATCGGTTAAAGTGTAACGCTCAAGGGACGAAACCCCTAATAGTAGCCACCGGGCTCGGGCGGGATAGCAAGGGACAAGTAACGTATTCAATATGGGCAAGGATTACACAAGGAGGAGCGTCTGCTATAACAGCAAGAGGCACTGGGTGTATTACAGTATAAGTTAATTAGACTAAATACTTAATTAAATAAGTTGACTGATAGGGATCCTAAGGGCCCCTATTATAGATAACTATATACCTAAATAAGGACGCTGAGGTCGCTGGCGTCCGCGTCGTCTAGACGCTTATAGGAGCTGTATCCTCAAGCGTCCGCGTTGTGTAGCCCTACCCCTCGCCCTGTCACATGTCCCTAAAATAGTTATAGCGCTAAGCTACGTCTACTATATATAATACTTGTCCTGATTAGCTTTCGTCATCCCTTCCTGCGATAATCCTTAGTCTAGCCATAACAGTAGCCCTAGATAATTCTATAGTTTAGTAGATTTAATTAATCCAGACATACATAGTTACTTTCTAAGTGTCCCTACTGTTTTTAACTTTTTTTTGCCTAGAATAAGTCAACTCTATATTATTCTAGTATACTCTTCTAATAAAAAGAGCTTTAAGGATTTAAGGTAGTAGCCTTTAATTAAAAGGGCTTTTAGGTATTAATTCTATAAATTTATAGGCTTATAACCTATTAGAAGGGTATAGTAGAATATTTTAGAGTTAGCTTATTCTAGATTATAGAGGAATTAGAATTAAAAAAAGCTTAAAAATAGTAGAGATACTTAGAAAGTGACTGTATATATCTGAATTAATTAAATATACTAAACTATAGAATTACCTAGGACAACCTAGAGGTATATAAGCTTATTTAAAGCATTAATAAAGGGGGAATTATAAATATTAATTTGTAATAATATAGAAAAGGAGTTATAATAGTGGTATAATTAATAGATATAATTATATAATAGAATATAATATAAACGCTACAAAGTATAATATTAAACGCCACTAATATATAATATTAAGCTACCAATATATAATATATATTCTATTATATAATTACTATAAATAACACTAATATATAAAATTATATTGCCTATAATAACTAAATAATCTCTTATTTCTTATTTAGTAGGAAGTAAGCTTAAGCTATAAGCTTATTCCTAGAAAACATAGTCCTAATAAATAAAATCTTATCTTATGCAAAATTATATAATACATAGATCTTATATGTCAAATCCTATATAACTAATTTCCCTGAATTATTATACTAATTTAAGCTTATCTCTAATTTTGATATATTTATATATACTTATCTTATAAGCTTAGTATATATTATAAAATAGCTTATAATTCAAGAAGTAAGAATCCTAAATATTTTATTAGAATAAAGTATTTTAATATTTAGTATCACTTTATTAGCGAAATATATATAGTAGAAAGATTAAGTTAGAATATTTTTCTATATATAAGTAGATTATAGATAGATCTACTAAGTCTATTAGTCCCTAAAAGTTTGAAGTATTTATTAATAGACTAGGACTAAAAAGAATTAGGAAATAGCTTATAGGGAAGTGTTAAATTATAAGCTATTTTATAATATATACTAAGTTTATAAGATAAGCTTATATAATGTTAGAATTATAAGCTCTCACACAATTATATGCTTATTAATTCTATTAAATTATAAGTTATTCTACAGTTTATAATAAGCTTATATAATAAGCTTATATAAAACATATTAGAAGGTTAAGACAAGCTTAACTCTGTTATAAACTTATGTAATAAGCTTGTACATTAAATTGCCTAGCTATTTAGAGAAAATTACATGACAAATCTAACTTATATAATTAATATATTATAAGATTCTACATAAAATTATATCTTATTTATTAAGATTGGCTAAGAATTCATGTTAATATTCCCAATTTTTTCAGAATAAGCTTATAGCTTAAGCTTACTTTCTATAAATCAAGAGATTAAGCAATATTTAATCATTAGGGGCAACACTATTTCAATTGTTTCTATTTATATCAATCACATATAATATTAGTTATAATTAATATCATATATTAATGGCGCTTAATATTATATATTGGTGGCGTTCAATATTACATATTAGTGGCGCTAATATTATATTAATAGCGTTTAATATCACATTAGTGGCGCTTAATTATAGCCATATTAGGTATATCATATAATATCACATTTATTAATTGTGTGATTATATAATACCTCTTTCTATATTAATATAAATTAATATTTGTAATTCCCCCTTTATTAATACTTAGAATAAGTATATATATCTCTAGGTAGTCCTAGGAAATTCTATAGTTTAGTTCAATCTATCAACTCAGACACTTATAGTCACTTTCTAAGTGTCTTACTGTTCTTATAACTTATTTATAGAATCCCTTTCTTTATATATTAGGTGACACCTTATCTAAGTAAAAGATCTATTAATTATAATGTATAATCCCTTATGCTTTTATGTATATTAGTGTTTTATTTAACCTCTTAAAGGTGTTTTTAAAGACTTAAGCTTGTCTTAAGCTTATAAGCTTACTAAGCTTATTTAAGCTTATTGCTTGTCTAGTATACCTACTCTAATATATAAATATATTAAAATAGAGATAAGCTTAAACTATTTTATACGCTTATATAAGCTTAGATTAGTATAATAATTTAGGGAAATTAGTTATATAGGTCTGATATATAGGATTTATATATTATATATTTCTATATAAGATGAGATTTTATATATTAGGATTAGCTAAGGATTAGTGCTTATAATCCACAATCTCAAGGAATAAGCTTATAGTTAGTTAGCTGGTAATATCTTTATATACTACCTGTAAACAACTGTTGATAACTGGACTCCTTCTAAATAGATCATCATCCGCAATAAATACGAACAAGAGAATGAAAAGAACCTCCTCCACCAGTAACACCGGGATGGGTAGAGCACGGCAGTCGCACAAACACAGGAGTCCTCAGAAGCGCAGGCCTATACAACCTACATCAACCAACGTAGCTTTAGAAACCTAATCTGAGCAGGTAGATAGCAAGACTCAGCTTGCTCAAATTCTCTCGGAAAGTCAGAAAGTACTTGTAATTGTAGGAGCTGGTATCTCTGTTGATGCAGGAAGTAAGCAAAATATACCGAATATAATAGTATCAAGTGGCTAAGCCAGTCATAGTACCAGACTTTCGATCTACTAATGGTATCTTTACAGCACTTAAAGAGAAGTATCAACTAAAAGATTCTGGTGCGAGTTTATTCTCAAAGACGGTCTACGATACACCAGACTCAATCGAACGCTTCAATGACCTCGTGACGCGAATACACTTCATGTCAAAGTACACACGGCCTACTCGCTTTCATCGCCTGATTGCCGCTCTTGCAGAGCAGGGAAAGTTACTACGCTGTTATACCCAGAACATAGACAACTTGGAGGTCCTGCTTCCGGCCTTGCACACTCGGGTGCCGTTACATGATCGCCCTCCATGGCCCAATGTGATTTAGCTGCATGGGTCAATAGCGAAAATGTTTTGCGACCACTGTTTTGCAACTTCCGATTTGGATGAAAACCTCTTCGATGGCCCAGGTTGCCCCCCGTGTCCTCAATGTGGCGCAGGAGACCCCACCAGTTCGTTGCCTGGTGAGGACTACCGTCATGGAAAGCTGCGTCCCCGTATCACATTATATGGGGAAAATGGACAAGATGATAGTGCCATACCGTCGATCATTGACGCCGATGTGGACTCCGGGGTGGATACCGTCCTTGTGGTTGGCACCACTCTCATGATACAATCTGTCAGAGAAATGATCGAGAGGTTCATTGCTGCAGTTAAGACGCAGCGGCGTACTTCAGGGAGAGGCGCCGCAATCTGGATCAACCGAGATAGGCCTACTGCGACGCAGCTAGAAGACCAATGGGATCTTATCTGCCAGGGTGGTTGTGATGAAGTCGCAAAGGCCGTTCAGCTACAGTCGCCTCAATTCGCGGAAGCCCCTCGGTCTGGCTTCTTGGCCTTCCTAGACGAGCTAGCAGAATTATGCCAAAGAAAGTAGTTCCTTGAAGGGACAGCTTATACTCAAGCTACCTCACCTCTAGCTCGTTTGTTTATTCCTTCGAACTAATTACCGAACCGTGATGAACCTCAGCCGAGGAAAGTAGTTTCCATTAAGATACTTAAGCTACCTCACCTCTAGCTTGCTTGTTTGTTTCCTCTGACTAATCAAGTGGATCGTGATTGAGGCTCTATAACTACAGTGTGGCTATCCGATGCGCTCGAAAAAAAGCATCATCGCACTTTTCACCAGAGAGTCCGTATAAACATGGATATAGGCTAGCTCTTTTTAAACATGCATCATACGCTCTTAAACCAGATGATGCTGGTTCGTCTATTTGCTTCCACCCATTGTAGCTGATCATTTAGGGTAGCCGATCGGATACTTCATGCGTTCCCTGATCTGTGACCTGAAAACGCCCCCCAACGACTTATAGATAACAAGACTATAGGAAACGTTACTCACAGCCACGGTATCACCAAGTTGGAAGAGTCGTCTGCCTCAAAGCTTTACTTATGCCAAGTCTTCTAGGGGATAAGCACGGATCGGTTCCGTCAATTGCCATAGCTCTGACTCAGTGTTAAAACTAACTCCCCTTGGAGACAGCCTATTCTTTATCACTTCCCTGCATGCGACGTGCTGATGTGCATCCTGCAAGGGGCTCGAACGAACCGGCAGACCTTGTTCTTGGCTTCGGTAAGTGTTTGCTTATACCTCTATGGTTCCTCGCCCTTTTCATCGCGAAATTCGTATCCTAGGCACTCCAGACACAAGTAGACATCACCGTATTCCTCCTTGCCCCGTAATCCAGCCCTCATTGCGACTTCCACCTGGTTGTAGTTACAGCAGTATAGATGAGGCTCCGCTGGACGTCGGTCAAGTAGCCACTCGCGCTTGAGCTGCTCAATACTATGCTCGTCCGATTTCAAACCGTGTGGCTAACTGCAACCCTGCGTATCTTTATAGGAGCTGTCGACATTCTCTGCCGGGGTCGTTCGACATCAGACTTTTCATTCGTATCTGCCAAATAGGGTTCATTGTCTAGACCGGGAGATGCACATGCTGTTCCTGCGTCTGAACTCGAAGAAGATCGCTTTCGCTTTCGAATTATTTCGTCTCTAGTGTAGTTATCAAGTCTCCCTTTTGCAGATTTACTGATGATCGCGCTAGCTTCCTCAGCATCAAGCTCCTTCACAACCTCACCGAAAGCTCGATCGACTATTGACCATAACCGTACCGCTCGCCTAGGTCCTTGAACTAGGAAATGCTCGACAAGCGGAGATATTGACCACGCAAACCTTGCTAAGAGGAATTCTTTAGCCACACTCAGGTTCAATCTCACGTTATGGTACAAACGGCCTAGATCTCTGGTAATCTCAAGAAAATGCACGACCCAGCTGGATTGCTTAGGCACGATGACAAAAGCCTTGTCGTCGAAAGCACGCTGTACGTCAGGACGGAGAGTAATTGTATTGAAGGAATCCTCAAGCAGATGACCAATACCCACATGGCCGAAGTTGTAGTTCCCCATCCTCTGTGCAGTCAACCACTCCACTTCAGAATCGGGGCAAATGTGCGATTTCATTAGGTAATCCCTACTGCCTGTCACTCGACAAGTGCCATCACGTTCGATTATCTTGTTTGATTGATTCGGAGCAATGGCCGGCGTGATGATCTCATTCTCATCTGAGCCAGCAGCGCTCATTAAGGCTGGCTCTAACCACGTGGGAGGAAGCTGCTCGCGTGGGAAAGACCAGTGCATGAATGTCGGGTATATAGGATGTCTATTCGCCTTGTCTTCGTAATAGCGGATGTAGAAGTAGTAGGAGCTTCCAAGTAGAAGGTCGTCATTGTCCATTTTAATTTCCGATCCACCGCATTCGCGGCGCTCGCTAGTCAAGTAACCATTCCACTCGTTACAGGCTATCATCGCACATGCGACGAACGCCGTTCCATAGTGAAGGCCTCCCTTCTCTCCATCTAGAGCGTTCAGTGCTAATAGTATATTTTGCTCGGCATGGTCGGGGTACCCCGGGTGTCTGAAGAAGATGCGTTTCTGCCCTTGATAGAAGGCTCTTGAATCTGACGGTTTCGCCGGCGCCAACTCCCGAATTGTGACTTTAGACATTACTGCGCAATGTGATGAACATGTCGAGCAAGCCTTATGCTAGCAATTAGGTGCGAGGCGTGAGGGAGTACTGTACTTAACTTACGGTTCTTTTTGTTACACCCAGGAACTGGATTTTTTCGCTGATGTGAGAATGACAAGTTGCAGACTTTTGTAGCGCTTAGTAATGCTAACATACTTCGTATCTGGGGTAATAATTGTTAGCGTGATCAGACTTACGCGTATGTTTTGCGGGCGTGCTGAGTTATGCGCGCGGCCCCCGAACAATTATTACCCCTGATACGAAGTACTTCATACGACCTCAGGGAGCATACTTTTCCAGCTTAGTCATCGTGTCCGGTCTCTCGGACGTAATAATCTTTCCAAACCCCCTAAGTCCAGCTAACCTCCCGTACTCGTTCATACATCCTTTACAGCGAATTCTGCGCTTAGCTAACGAACTACTTCATATGTGCTAACGAGGTCCAACGAGTTTCCTGATCGAACTAACCTCCCGTTCGTAAAATCGAAGTATGCGCTACTCGGAAGTTCGCTCTGGTCAGTTCCTTACTGTAGCAAATGCAGCGGGAGCAGTGGAAATTGAGAAAATGAGAGCCACTACCAAAGTAGCTGCCAGAAAAATTTAAATTCTGTCCAGTCAAGTGAGCCGTAACCTCGCCGTATCCCGAACCGGGAAAGATCTGTGGTGTTTCCTTTCCTGGGTCGAAGATCATGCGTTTTCACATTCGATGTTGGATACATTTGATTCTGTGGCCTTTGGCAGCCTTCGTACTGGTGCACCTGGCACGGCGGATTGCTGCCTTTGTTCATCTCTTCGGTGATCATGCCGGCATTGTATTGACCCAACCAGAAGCCGCCGAAGCTTATTACGCCGCTACCCCTAACTCACGCCCTGCTGTTGTACCTCGTATAATCCATCAGATATACCACAATTGGACGGACTCCAGCAATGAAACACTTCCATCAGACTGGAACAGTACTCGACAAACTTGCATTACTCTTAATACCGGATGGGAAAATCGGGTATGTAGAGGTTCGTAACTAGAAGTGCACCATTATTACATGCTGATAGTATTTACACCGTATTCAGCTCTGGACGGCTAAAACATCTCAAGATTTCGTCAGAGAAGAATATCCTTGGTTTCTAAAAACCTACGGCAACTTCAAGCTTCCTATCCAGCGGATCGACGCTCTCCGATATTTCCTTTTACGCCATTATGGAGGGGTCTATATTGATCTAGATAATGTAAGTTTTACTATCTCACGTCTGGGTGATACGCATGTCCTCATTTACACGTACTCACTTGTACGGGTATGTATGCAGGGTTGTATGGCCTCTTTAGAACCCTTGCGATATTATCCGGCCTGGGTAGTCGACGGTGCTCGTGGGGCTCTAAGCAACGACATCCTCGGTGCTGAGCCGAATCATCCTTATTGGGTTCTTATGACCGACTCGATCATCTCCTACTCCTGGAACTATCCTTTGCCCTATTTAACAATATCCTATGCGACCGGCCAATGGTTTGAGACCGCGATATGGGAGAAATATCATAAGCAAAAACCCAAGGATGCGCCGGATCTCACTCGGATTATAACAGCGGACCAGGGACCAGGTGCAGCTCCAGCGGTGTTCTTTTATCGTACACGTGGAGGGACGTGGGATAATTGGGATAACCGTTTATTCTCATGGATCGGGGACAACTTATTGATCTTCATTCCTATCGTAGTAGGACTTGTAGCGCTTACAGCAGCCACTGTTGTTGTCGTTGGGAGGCGTATAGTAGGGCTACTTGTGGGCAGGAGGGAGTCTTACGAGCACCGACGTTGAGTATCAGAGTAGGGGGCAGAACAACCTCCGAGAACCATGCTCCAAGGATAGACCAGTGCACAGGAAGCATCGTGAGCACTGCAGGGTGCTCCAAGGTGCTCCAAGGTGCTCCAATAGGACAATACAGTGTACATATAAGGAAGTCAGAATCCCTCTGAAAGTCAGAAGGTAGTTATGATTGTAGGCGCCTGATATCTCCGTTGCTGCAGAAAGTAAGTCAACCCTGATAAACATAGTTGTATCTACTTGCTGAGCTTGTCATAGTACTAGATTCTCAATCAGCTACTGGCATCTTTACAGCACTCAAAGAGAAATGTAAGCCGAAAGAGTCGGGTGCGAGTCTATCCTCAAATACGTTCTACAATACGACTGACACGAACACTTCAATGACCTTGTGAGGCAAATACACGGACTGTAGGAGCGGACGCGGCCCGCCCGCTTTCATCGCCTCATTGGTGCTCTTGCAGAGCAGGGAAAATTGCTACGCTGTGACACCCAATACATGGACAACATAGAGGTGGCTCCATCCAGAGTTGCAACTCGGCTAGGAGATCGAGGCTCGTGCGGTGAGAGGTGGAGTTTAATACGCATAGGCGGGCTGATCCTGGATATCTCGAAGCTGTCGTGAGAATTGAGGTTAGCACTCACGTGATTACAACTCCTGCAGCGCCAAGCCCTCCACCGCCAAGAGTGAGCAAGTTTGCGCGAGTTTTACTATCACCAAGAGTGTCATTAACCCCAGTCACGCTATCTTGTACAGATCACTGCTCAGTACTGGGCTAGAGATACTACCATACGCCACGTTCTCATAACGTGCTCTTCCACCCCTGTTATCGTAGCCAATTGTGGGTCTCCGAAACAGAGGAAAAGCAAAAGAGGAGAATGAAACCTTAGCAGAGTGCTGTCTTCAGCGTGCGACGATGGTATGCCAAGATATCAGCTGCGGACCCTCACATGCTTGCCTTCAAAAGAACGATGAAGCGACGTTATAAGCGACGTTGTTCCCGGCTTTTACCACTCAGATACCCTTCCACTTTCAGACTTTCGTAGAACATAAACATTGCATTTGACCGTTCTGTCGCTTTCCACAAGCCAAGATGTTGCCCGTGCTGATCCTACTCCTCTCCATTCTCTCCCTCACGGCCGCCCACTTCAGCATAACCTACCCTCCCTGGCGCGCCTCCTCTTTCATCGCCCCCGCAAGCCAATGGATCTACCCCTGCGCCGGCATCGTCACCAACTCCTCCACCAACCGCACGACATGGCCGCTCGACGGCGGTTCCCTTCTCCTCCACGTCGGCCATGACTGGGCCTTCACATACATCAACCTCGGGGTCGGGCCCAACGTGACAGCCTTTAACATCCCGCTCGCCTCGTTCAACCAGACCGGCAATGGGACGTTCTGCTTTCCGAAAGTCGCAGTGCCGAGGCAGGTGGATCTCGAGGGAGTGATGACTGATGTCAACGTTACTGAGGGAGGTTTGGGCACGGTGCAAGTTGTGCAGATAGGCCATTCGGGTAGTGCGCTTTACAATGTGAGGAGTGCCACACTTTTTTGACCACCAGGCTAGTAAGCTGACAACGTTGGATTTAGTGCGCCGATGTTACTTTCTCCTCGAATGCCACGCTCCTAGGCTCGGATATGTGTCTCAACTCGACTGGCGTCGGCGGAACACCGTTTGGCACGGTGGCTGCCTCGAATGCGACATCGAGCTCCAACTCGACCGCCGGCGGGACTAATGCCGCAAGCTCACTGGAAGTGTCCAGAATCTTCGTTGTGGGATGCCTCCTCGGGCTGGCGACATTACTTGCGCTTTGAGTTAGGGACAGCATGTTGGCATCTGCGTTCATCAGGTCTTTAGCGGGCAGGTCCGGGGAGTACGCTGCCGTTTGAAGACCCCAGAGGTCGTCGCGCTTTGTTGCACTATCCTAGTGTAGATGTATCGCTCCTCCGCTATCGTGGCAGTTGCTGTAGGACACACGAAACATCCATGGATTGTTTCGGCGAACTTTGGCATCGACTTCCTTTGCGTGGTCCGGATTATGAGAAAGCCTTTCTATCTCCTCAATGGTGGCGTCAAGCTCCATTTCCGCGTCCAGAGCTTGAGTAAAGTAGGAACAGTGCCGCCATGGCAGCACTGTATCTTCATAGTCCCTCTTCAACCATCGCTGCACTTCTTCCAAGTCGGTAATGTGTTGCTTCAGCCACTGCTTTCGCGCGTAAGGCATGACATTCTTGAACTGCCAACATACCAACGATATTATTTGCAAAGTACTGAAGTAGCTGCGAACATGCCTGCCATGCTGGTCTGATGCTCGTGGCAGCGTATGATAGAGAATTAGTTGAAGAGTCTCGGTCGGAAGTCGGAGAATCGGTGAATGGGCAGCTCCTACGAGAACATCAGCACGCTCGCCCGCCCTTGATGCCATTGCACTCACTGCAGCGTCGATAGCCAGAATACCCGGTTTTGACAAAGCTTGAGTTTGGTGTGTGATTCCGTAGCAGTCTAGGTAAAGCTCATGCGGGTGCTGAAAGGGCTTTAAGTAAAGGTAGCCTACAAAATTCGAAAGGCGTTCCATTTTTCGTTGGGCTCCTCACCCATGGGTCGCAGCCGCGAGTCGATGGTGGAACCTATCATCAGCCGAAGCCTTGATTCACATGGTATTCGACCTCGTTTTGCATTCTACGCATTTTATATGACTGAGATTGTTCTGATTTTGCGGCTCCAGTCGCAAATGCCGACTTGTCAGTCACAATCAGCGTGTGCTACAGCGATCAACTGCTGCCGAACCGGCCCTCGGAAGCGGCACTGAGCTGCACAGCTTGGGCGCGGCCCATTCTCCCTGGCACACTTAGACTGCATTAATTTCTGTTTTACCGTTGTTGTAAGCCTAGAACATGCTACTGGCTTTCCTCGTTATCTTCCGTCCGCTTCCTTCAGAATGCATTCGCAATCCCCACATGCTCTTCTTATCCCTCCTAAGCGCGGGAGCTCCATGAATTCCGGTGTCACTGTTCACGCCCAAAAAGGTCGAACTTGCCGCGCCATACGGTCGACCTGCTGACTGCCGATACGGCACACCCGGGCTATCGTACCGTGACTGGGGCTGAGGCGAATAGCTCGTCTGAGTAGGAGGCCGGACGTTGCGTGGCAGCTGCATGGGCGGCAGTTGGTGACCGTATAGTCTTCGAAGCCGCTCAGTTTCCTTGTCGATCACGGCCTGCTTCCGCCGCTGTTCTTCCTGCTCAGCCTCTACCATCCTCCTCAGCCTCTTCATCTCCGCTTCCTCAGCTTTTCTCTGCTCCTTTCTTCGGGCTTCCATGTCTCGCCGCCGTTGCCGCTCTTCTGCTTCCACCTCTGCCTTCAGCCGTGCGGTTTCTGCATCAATGGCCCATTGTGTCAGTGGATCAGCGGATGGAGGTCCAGGCCCATTGGTACTAATACTGCGTTGCTGCTGGGGCCTCATGGCCGCTCCGGAGATTGCGTTAGAGCTTTGAAGCTGGCTAAAAGCGGGGCTTGAGGAATGCGATGTCCCAGAAGGTCGATGAGGGAGGATGCTGGAAGCCGAAGTACCATTCATCAAGCTTGGCTTAGCTTCAGTGGAGCCTGCGCCAGCTGGGTCTTTTAAACCAGCGACTTCAGCGCTGGCTTTGCGTGGAGGTCCCGCAATGTTGAACGCATTCCTGACCTGGCCAAAGTATAGATCGCGGATTACGATAGCTCCCAGCAGTAGAACCACTTCAAAGCCTTTCGCATCTTCCATCTCTACTCGAGACAAGTTTGACTCGTATACCGTTATTTCTCTCAGCGATCTGAACAGAGCAATGGCGATATCAGGCTCTTTGTGCTTCTTGTTGCTTCCCTGACTATTTGACTTCCCTGTGTAATAGCAAGTTAGGTCCTTCGATAATTTGCTTTCCTTCTTCCACACGAAGTTGAGATGAGGTGTCGTGGCCGCGCCTGCAGGATCGCTTTGGCTGCGGTCCAGGGCCGATGTGCTGGGAGTTCGAAAAGTGGTCTGGGGCAGCTCGAACTCGTACAATGACGAAGAGCCCCATGAACCAGACTTTTGTACTACAACCACCTGTTGATCAGGGTTGTATAGTTGAACAGTGAACCGAATGGGAACAATAGGCTGTGGAGGTGGCGGTATACCTCCATTTCGGCGGATCTCGTCTACGGACAGTGTAGGTTGAGTCCATTGCGGCTGCACCAGGACCTCCCCGAACAGCACATCCGGGTTGAAGGAGTCGAAAAGCGCTGCAGCGTAACAGTTCTTGCCGGCTTGTAAGGTTGGGTCAGGATGTCGAATGGAGTAGGCAGGCTGGGGCTCTGATCCGTACTGGGACAGGTAGAGAGCTTCGTCGTGTTTCGAGCCGGAGGGGGAGGCTTTGATGAAGTACGCTGCCAGATGTTAGCTGGAGACTTAACTGGCACACTCTTGACTTTGGTTAGCTTTACTTGGAAGGTTTTCGTCCAACATATCCTAGATGGTAGTCACTCGGAACCCAGCTCAGGCTCCCAGAGGAAGTATATAACGGTGTCGACAGTGTGGTATCCGACAGTCAGAAGAAAGGGGACCTTTGAGCAGTATTATGGATATGTAGCAAACATGACGAGGCTTTTCGATGAGGCGCACTTCGTACGCGTTCCGCAGGGGCATTTGTAGCGGCCGGGAAGCTTCGTGCACAGCCGCCACACCGTGCCACCCTCAGCTGATGCTCGAACCATCGTCGGATGCGATGAGGTGAAACGATGACTTTCGAAGCTCCCTTTAACATCCATTGATCATTTGTTGTCTGGAGGCCGAGCACAACTGAGCGTCTCGCAGGGCGGTGGGCAGATCTTTCTTGTAGGGCGGATGGTGGGATGAGGCATTACAGCTTGCTGTTGGATGGAACAAAATAAGTATCTAGCAGTACCTAGGTACGTTACATAGCAATCGTGAGGCACTTCACTCGCATGGCAGTACTGTTTTACTCTGACAGTCACTCACTGGGCAGAAGTCATTGCAAAAATAAACCTATTCACGGGTATCGTGCCTATATATGGAAAATGTCCAAGTCCGCAATGAACATACTCACCGGTAAGAATGAGCGAGGTCAATAATCACTCAACCAGTAACGCCCGCCATTACCGTGCAACTCGTTGACTCATGACGTTCAGTCCTTTCGAAACAGCATGCGAAGACCAGAAGGCTCCTTCTTCGTCTTCAACTTCTTCTCGCTCTTCGAGTCCTTGGACTTCTTCTCGGCTTTGCCTTTACGCCCCTTCTCACTCCTGCTACTTCGCCTACTCGTTTTGGTAGACTTGATATCCTGGTCGCTGAGAATACCCGCATCGAGCAACTGGCGGGAAGCATAGGGCGTGATGAACTCCCCTTCAACGCTTGTGCCAACGCTCGAAGCCTCGGCCTCTGCAATTCCACGTCTCCATGTATCAATCCTGCTGATATCCTCGGTAATCTCCTGTAGCTCGTCCGTCTCCAACGCCGACTCTTTCTCTTTCTTAGCCTTCACGCGCTTGATGATTTTGTAACCCCCGAGCATGACGACGGTAATACCGACTCCAACTCCAGCAGCTATCAGAAATTGTGGACTTGCGAGCAGTGCAATGACAGCCGGGAAACTCCCTTTCATTGCAAGGAGAGCGCCTGGTGCCAGCTTCGCACTAAGATTGCTGATCTCTGCGAGCGTCAGAGCTACGGCCGCAAGGGCTTCGGGATTCTTCTGCAAGTTTGCAATGATAGCCGTCGCAGAGTGTTGCACGCAATTGAGTTCGTCCAGCAATACGGTGAGCTTCGACATCTTTCCCTTCAGCTCCATTCTGTCATCATAGGGTCGAATTGGGAGAGGCGGAGGAAGCTCTCCGTAGGCAAGGTCATCTTCTGGATGTGGTACAGGCAAATGCGGTACCGGCTTTCGCCGAACAGCGGTGTCATAATCTCCATCCGAATGCCGTCGCGGTAGCTCACTGCGTCGTCCATTGTCAACTTGGTCGAAATTCCGCTCCAAGGAAAGTGTGGAAGACCGGCTGGGCTCTCGCAGGAAACGTGGTGGAGGCTCGTCTGCTGCGAAGAGGGTGTCGCTATAGCCACGCTCGACTGGAGGCTTGGATCGACGGCTCGGTTCAAGTATGCGTTTTCGCTCCTGCTCGGCGTCGCGGACAGCTCTTACTTCGGCTTTCCTCTCACGATAGGCAGATTTGGCGTCTTTGAAGACATTGACGAGATGTTTGCTCTGGGAAGTTGTCAGCTTGTCCAACCGAGCAATGTCGCACGCAGCGATACCTACATTGCTAACTATATCGCCACTTTTATTAACCACCGTGATGGTTTGGCCAATACGACCGATACCCATACCGCCTTAGGGCCAGATAAGACTTGTAGAATGCGCACGCTTTCGACGAAGGCTGTGGATGTTTCGCTTGATCAACAAGCTATATGAGGAGTTTGTGATATGGTGGAAGGTTGACGAGCGGTGAGCAGGAGGCTAATCCGGTCTCTTTGACACTGCCCTCAGAGAAATGCCGACAAAGACCTGGTTGTTCTCAATGGAGGCCGTCTCATTGTCATCTTATAGGGTGTCACTACGGGAATCGGCAAGGTCATTGTCTTTGTATCGTCGTCACTGACCTCCCGTATCTGTGTGCCAAACCTCGTCAGGCACAACCTTGGAAGCGCCCAGCAGTGAGTCTAGACCGATGAGAGCCGTGGCGCAGCTTGTGGCGCAGCTTACAGTTCAACGGTCAATTTGTATCTCATAAAAAACTAAAACATCAACTCCACGGTAGAGGAACGGAGAAGGGGTAACAATAAAATTCTTGCTCAAAGTAAAACTGTGTGAGATCTATTTAAACCTTGCATCGCCGTCCATGCAAACCAGCTGGAGGCACGCCAGGATATTGTGAGAGGGGTCGAGGCGGGTGGAGGGCCGAACCCGTCCGTGGAGCCGCTACCTTAATGAGCCTTAATTGAAACACGGGCTCGCGCGACGCGACTCCCACTTCGCCTGTCAGGCGAACCCCCATCAACCATGTTCCATCACACTTGTGCGTATTCACTTCGACTGTGTCCTTGCTCCAAGCCTGTCTACTCGTCGATGTACCAATGTTAAGCTTTAATGGCCGCTTTGCCAACCTCCGAGCACGTCCACCAACACCGCCAAAAGACGTCGGTGGAGATATTGCCGACGCATTGGAGTTTCTTAATGTCGACGCTCAGATCGAAAATACGTACAGCGGAGTACACTATGATACTCCACCGAATGGGTCCCCCTCATCTTGTATCGATTCTGTTACCAAACGCTGCAAACTGGCAGCATCTAAGCGTGTAGAGTTCTCACCCTGGACCAACTATCACAAAGCACCGACATTCGAAAGAGCCCAGCAGAGTCCCGTTACGCCACTGCGAAAATTGTTACCTTCCAAGGAGCTTAGGTCGTCAAGATCAATCCTCAAGCCTTTCGACCCTTGCATCCCTGTCACTTCTGATACATCCGGGACTAACGGACGTGCTGCATCCCCATACAAATTCCAAAGCTTTGCGGAGATGCTGGACTCAGTAGTGCAACAATTGGCCGGTGGAGTAACAAGTGCGCGTATGGACGCATACCTTGCCCTGATAGGGACTTTAAACGCTTGTGATGGGACGCCGGATCCCGACGCAATGCAAAGCAAACTAGGCTTAATAGCTCAGTTCATTCGAAGAGACATGACTGTGGTGTCACCAGCGTCCGAGGCGGTCGACACGCCGTTAGCCTCGCAGGCATTGAAACTTACTTCAGCTCTGTTACGGACGCCACTGTATGCAAAGAGGCTTGACAACGAGTTTTGCTGCTTTCTGCTTGACCGCTCCATCTCCGCCTTGGAAAACTCTGAAACGCCGAAGGCTCTTGTGCGGCACCACATGTACATCGTGGTGCAGCAGAAGTTTGATGCAACCATCTTAACGTCAGAGCGCGTTAATCGTCTCATTGCCAGTTTAACAGACATAGAAGAACGAGTCTCGGGGAACGGCGTGATAGGTTTACGACTAGCGATATATACCAAATTGCTCAAGCAGGGACAATCTCCCATGGTGACTCGGAACTCAGAGTGGCTCCCTCATGTCCTTCATGGGATGCTTAGCAGTATCAAAGAGACCAGAGAACGCGCTATTGAACTTGGAATGCATGCCGGCCGCAGCTTGGAACGGTTGGGTCAGATCTCTGCGACGGTCGCAGAGCTAATGAATATGGAAATCGATAACAACCGTAAATTCATTGACATGATGGAGGCGAGATTGAAAGAGATATTGGAGAGTAAAGATAAAGGGCAAAGAGTACATGTGCCTCACATCTGGTCTGTGGTGATCTTACTCCTCAGCAACAAACAACAACCTCTCGACAAATGGCCTCATTTCAAGCAATGGCTCACCACCATTCAAAGATGCTTCAATTCGAGCGACCTCTCTGTCAAAATTCAAGCCAACGCTGCATGGATCCGGCTAGTATGGGCGTCTCGCCTTGATCTGACCACGCCTAAGCCTATAATCAAAATGCTCCGTCAACCACTCCTCACGCAACTTGAGCGGAAGGGGACCGACGCTCACTCCACAAGAGCGCGCCAGTCTGCCCTGTCAAGCTATTATTACCTCTTATATTACGCTTTCCGACCTTCGGCGTCGCCGCAACAAATCGACCTTTATTGGGACTACTATGTGGCACCGATCTTTTCCGAGGCTTTCTTTGCAAGCCAGAAGGATGTTAAATCCGCAAGTCAGATCTTAACCGCCCTTCTTCGATATCCTCCATCAAAGGAATGGAGCGAAGATAGAGCGCACATGTCTCCACCGGAGGTAGAACTGCCTGAGCTGCCCCAACTGGATCCGAGATGGACCCGCAGCAGGATCTCCAAGGTGTTGCAACTTGTAAGCGGTTGTATAGACTCGGTAATCGGAAGTGACAAGGACACTGAGTCCTACATCTACCACATGTGGATAAGTTTAATGGAGGCGATTGCTACCGCAAGTAGCAACGAAATCAGAGCATCAATGGAGTTGAAAACTGCCATTGCTCAGATCATGAACTTCCTGCACCGGATATGGGTCAAGACCATGTCATCAACAGCCACTTCTTACACGGCGTCCAATATACTTTTTAGAGTCCTTGCATACAACGCCATCCAGCGTGTGGGGCCCATTTACTTTGTCGACAAGATTCTTGTGCGCAATGAGCAAAGCAGTTTCGAGGCTGCCGCAACGCCCTCCCACCGCTCAGCCAAGACCCAGGGACCCTCGTGCTCTCCTCTGTTGCACCTACTTGAACTACTTGCAAGTTCGTCTAGCAACCGTCTCATCATCACGGCTCCTGTGCCTGCAACAGCACATATATTTCTGGAGGCGGCCTTAGCCGCCAGGAGCTCTCAATATGCCAAGCTGGACCTACTGCACGAATGCGTTCATCATCTCAGCCAGGAAACCCACCGGGGGGAGAGCTATTACCTCGTATGGCGAGCGTTAGCAGAAAGCACTGATAGCGTGTTAAGTCGCACTCACAATGCAAGGCCCGACTCTGCTGCTCAACCATGGGTGGCAAGCGCTCGCAAGATCATCGAAATCTTGCTTGCAGGTATTTACGAAGCACACGACGAGTGTGCTACCGTCAGCGAGTCACTTGTAAAAACGTTTATTCAGCACGTCAAGGATGAAGCTGGAGACGACACGGCTGGCCTGAGAGTCGTGGGGTTGTTTTGCCAAGAGGTTCTAAAGGCTCGCTCTGGCAAAGAGAACTTGAACAGCCTATGTCACAGCCTTGCTTACTGCTCTGTCTTCATTGAGACGAGCTTTCTAGAGCGCAGCTACAAGTCATTACACCAGGAAAAGCGAACCTTGTTGAGACCCGTTGCTCCAGTGTCCACGACGTCGGTGCCTGAATCGCTTACCCACACATTCGGACTTCTCAATGATGTACTCAAGTCATCCTACGAGGAATTATCGGACGTACCCACCGCTCTCTTAGGACGATTTCTTTCGGGCTTAGAGGCCTTTCTGAAAAGGACTCCGCTTTCGCATGCCGTGATGTTCCTCCAGCAAATCCAGGAAGGCTTATCGCCTTGGGTGACAGATTCTGGCAAAAACCTCGGCGGCAACGCGTCGGGCTTTCGAGAGGTTAATGCTAAGGTATGCTGGCTGTCATAAAGGATCTGTTGGCTCCTATTAATATAGTGCTTAGGTTGCAAACATATGGAAGAGAATCCTCGCTAGGCTGGATAGTCTGCCAAACAAGGACAGCGCTTTGCTCCAGGCTCTCGAATCCCTCTTCGCATCTGGCTTTTGCAGCCGGCATAAGCTTATCGTGAACGCTACGGTCGAGTTCTGGAATACTACTTTCGCGTTACAGGAATCGCTGCAGTATCCTAGGAAGGTCGCGCTAGGCCTTCGGGCGCTGTGTCCAGTGGTGGATCTGCAACTGCCCAACTTTCCTGAGAGTGCTGATGACGAGGTAAGCCACCTCTCCACCACGAAATGCGTC
This sequence comes from Lichenothelia convexa, assembly GCA_021030975.1. Taxonomy (NCBI): domain Eukaryota; kingdom Fungi; phylum Ascomycota; class Dothideomycetes; order Lichenotheliales; family Lichenotheliaceae; genus Lichenothelia; species Lichenothelia convexa. The sequence goes on along the minus strand of JAGFMK010000139.1, from coordinate 48,432 downwards.
CAACTGACGCTCCAGTCCCCGGAGATTCCGTCTTTCGTTGAGTTCCAGGAACACCTTCCAGAGGTTTTGCGGACGGATGACGGTAACGGAGCATCTAAAGAGTCAATTTTGGAGCTCAAAGCTGCTAAACCACGTGGGCTTACCCCAGCTTTTAGAAATGGCATTCTCTCGGCCGGCCAGTCGCCGTCGAATGTGCGTGATGAGACTCCAGAACCAAGCATGCGACGAGCTCCTGCAAAAGAAACGCCGAAAGCACGGCTCCGTCACGAAGATTCGCAGATGCACTTCACAGCTATCGAGTCGTCTCCACTTAATCCCACAGCTGTCGAGTCGCAGATGCTGACGGACCACCAGAAGGAGGTCAGGGTACGCCAGCACACCGAAATTGGCACAATGTTTCCCGATATCGCTTCAAGCCCTACTCCCAAAGCACGAAAAACTGATCAGAGCTTTGGGCAAGGTGAGCCGGACGCGGTTTTAGATGCAGAGCACGTAACTGGACACTTCGTGGTGAGGGAGTCCGCTAGTGTTTTCGTGGCGGAGGAAGATAGTACGGAGCCTCAAGCAGAGCTGGATGAAGATGCCTTCCTGTCTAACGACCTCGTACTGGATATACCCTCTTCTCCACCCAGGATGCATGAAGCGAATGATCCGGTGTCTGCTTACCAGTTCAATTCGCGGGAAAGCACGGATGCCTATCTCGACTTGTTTCAAGGGGCGAGGCTAGACGCGTCAAGGTCAGACTACATCGGCCTGAGGCCTGAGGAGGGCCTGGATATCACTTGGCAAATGGCAAGAGAGGGCAGCATCATAGCTGCAGATCTCACTAATCCGATGGACATGGACGCAGTCGCGAACTCAACCATGCCAGTTCCTCTCCCGGACGGTGATCCGATTCCTCAAGAAGACCACACAAGGGGTCATGTAGGCAATGACAAAGCCCTAGGCGAAGACGATGCAACGGAACTCAACATCGTGAACCACGACAACACGGGGCCTGCTGGCGCACCCACCACCAACTTCATGTCTGTCACTGCAGCTTTCTTCCCAGAGGTGAGCGAGATGTTGGCTCAAGTGGATGATACAGACGAAGGCGGCTTGGAAAATCTGGAACTCTTTGGAGATGCATCGGAAGATGATGCTTTAAATACAATCGTACAGAACGAACTGCATCGAGAGCAAGCACAAGACTTACGGGGTTTTGATATTGAACGACAACTTGATTCTCAGGGTGGAGAGCCTCGTACCGAGGTCAGGGACGGTGAGCTAGCCAGCACACATCAGTCTGACACTGAGGAAGATGCCCCGCCTGAAAACCATAGGAATGTCACTGCCGATATGGAACCCGGCGGCATGGAGCCGGAAGCTGAGGCGGCAGTGTCGTCCCCGCTTGAAAGCCGAGAGGACGTGTTTGTTGATGCGCCATCAAGTCCTACTCCAGAACAACCCCAGCTATTTGTGGATGCATCGCAAGCTGTTTCACCTATCAGCGCAGAAGTCTTGAATACCGACAATCTGAACCAGGTAGAGGCAACTGACGCGGTGGAAGCTCCAACTCAACCCGAGAATCCGTCGGGATCGAGCGATGGCACGAATAGCCGCGTAAAGGACTCATTCATGGATGAACAAAAGCCTTCGCTGCAACAAATGGAGGATGACAGTATTATTGTAGTGGACACCAGTTGCAGTCAAGTCAGCTCCCAGCTATCCGTGACCGAAGAGAAAGACACCCCCAGGAAAAGTAGAAAACGAAAGCGAACCTCGCTGCTTTTCGGCAAAGCTGCGAAACGGCACAAACCTCAAGAGATGTCTCCACGTAAGTGCGACGTGGGGAAGAAGGATGAGGAAATTGGCGAATGCATTGTAGTCGCAACCCAGCCTTCGCAGTCATCGGCGACCTCTTTAACTCCGAAAAGCAACTCGGCCTCTCAAGTGAAACAAAGCTCGAAGCAACATATCAACAATTCTACACCCCAAAAGCCCCGGATCACAAAAGCCTTTAAAGATGTGCTTCGGAATCCACGCAAGAGGTGTCTTTCACCCATACACCATGAGATTAGCGATGGCCTGGTCCAATCAGCGGCAAGTTCCTCTGCAGGAGATGAAACAAAGCCGAAGAGACCAAGGATATCTCTGTCTACATCTGAAGATGTCACGGCGCTAGCCTCAGAAGAGAGGCCTACTCTCGCAGCACCAGCTGCCAAAGTCTTCAGCCACGTAGCAATACCTTCCTCTAATAAAGCTTGTAGAAGGAACAATGTGAAATTGCAGACGGCGTCGAGCACTGAGGTTGCAAGCACAACTCTCAAAGTACGACTACATGGACTACAGGACAACATCTCAGAAGTCAAGCTCGGTATGATTGCACCCATCTCCGAGGCTGCACATGAAACACCCGAGTTGAGTGATGTGGACGAAGATTTGGATGCCAGTCAAGTAAGCGAGCAGGTAGCTGCGGAGCTCGAGGAAGCGGCCAGCACACCCTCGGGTTCTCAAAGAAGCCGGAGGGAACAGGGCTCTTCACGCTCTACCAGTGGCATTTTGGGACGTCTGAAAGGCATCCTGCAGGATTGCAAGCAAATGATCCTAGGCTCTTCACAGGATGAGCGGGAGTTTGATGATGTATTATTTCATCTACGGAGGGAAGTACACGAAGCGGGTCGGCGAGGGCATACAAAGTAATCTTGGTTTAGCGTTTGTATCTTGCATTGCATCTGCGGGGCTCGAAACAGGGAATGACAGTAACTGGCATGGTCTGTGCAAGTCCTTATAGTGCATCGAGTGTCTTCACGTGAAGTTGGTTATTTCAAAGGGGGCATCCTCTCAGTCCCCTGGCATGGAGATGTGAAACTACACGTGACGCCCAGCCTAGTGTTTCAGATGCTGTATGATTGTCAATTTGCATCACATTCCTTGTCTCCGTCCTCAGGGTCCACAATGACAACACAATAGCGGGGCAAGCCCTCAGTCCCAGCGGTGTCTCTATTCGAATATTTCTGATGTGTCCTGAATCAGCAACTCACAACAATTCATCCAGCATACCCTGATTCTTGAATTACCCAACAACTACCACATTGTCTCTATAACATGGTCGACCGCAAGGGCAAGCCATCCGCCATTTCCGCCTCACCCATCGAACCACAGCCTCAAGTCGACATATCACCAGACAATTCTCGGGTGACTGCTCGTCTGCCATCCGGTGACTCGGTTGAGATACTCCTCTATGGTGCAACAATCATATCGTGGAAGTCCAATGGACAGGAAAACCTATGGCTGAGTGACAAAGCGGTCCTAGATGGATCGAAGGCAGTAAGGGGAGGCATTCCTGTTGTGTTTCCCGTAAGTGATCCTTCACAGTATTTCTCTTCAAACAACAAAGTCGAAGCACGACTGATGGTCTAGGTCTTTGGCCCACCTCCACCAAACCACGCAACATCAAACCTCCCGCAACACGGCTTCGCACGTAACTCCCGCTGGGAGTATTTAGGCAAATCTACTTCCGAAGCCGGCAGTGGACAAGACAAGGATGGCGACAGTGTCAAGTTAGACTTTGGCCTCTACACCAACAGCCTGGATGACAAAGCGCGGAAGGCCTGGCCGTATGATTTCGGCTTGGTGTACAGCGTCACGCTGGGCAAGGGTAGTTTGCAGACAATGGTCAATGTGCGGAATGAAGGGAAGGAGCCATTTGAGTTTCAGGTGCTGTTGCACACATATCTGCGGATAAAGGTATGCTGTTTATAAACCTGCCATTTCTCCCTTTGTTTCGTCTTCCTCGTAGCCTTCGGTTCCGTACCCGACCATTGACCGCTCACTCATATAGGATATATCCCAAATTACAATCACCGGTCTCCTCGGCACATCCTACATCGACAAAGTCCTCAACGCAACCACGCATACCGAGTCCTCATCCGGCGGCCTCCGTATCTCTGGCGAGACCGACAGAGTCTACACATCGATCAAACAAGACACTACGTCCGTGCTGGAAAGCGGCAAACCCCGCTTCGACGTCATACGCGACGGGCTTAAGGACACGGTGGTATGGAACCCGTGGCGGGAGAAGGCGCAGGGCATGGGTGACTTTGCGCCGAAAGACGGGTACAAGAATATGGTGTGCGTGGAGGTCGGGAGCGTGGATGGATGGCAGAAACTTGAGGGTGGGGATGCGTTTGAGGCGGGGCAGGTTATCAAATCGCATACGTAGAGTAAGGGGCGTATCATAAGGTGCTGGGAATGAAGCATTGAACCAGGTACCGGTAAGATAATGCAGCTTACTGGTTAGGGATTCACAGCCTACTCGTAAAGACTTGCCGATAAGTGGTGTGTTCATCATGGAGCTTTCGCGGTGCTTTGATGCTTAGGGGCGAAGGCAGAGAAAGGAATTTCCAGAGCGGTAGCATCCGCAATGTGTATTGGACAGCAACCAAAAGCAGGCGACGATTCCTATTTGAATAGGATATTATAGGGTATCAGACGAAGTGCTTTTGCGTCATCCTCCTTGCAATGTCCACACCTAGTATACAGCCAGCCACGACGATGCAGCTCCCAAAATCACGCTCACGTTTTTTATCTAGCAGAGAGGAGAGTATTTGTACTTCCGGACCTTATCCTTCCTTCCTATTTTTAGCGTGTTACCGCGCCTCGGGCCATGTTTAATAAGCGTAGAGGAGCAGGAAAGACACCATCAGTGCGAACAGCCCAGTGGCTTCGGCAAAGGCAAACCCGAGGATAGCGTAGGTAAAGAGCTGGCCTGTTACACGTAGAAGCCTATCAGCACGTATTCGTATTTCCGCCAAGTACTATTATGATGACGCCTTCCTTACCTCTAAGGGACGGGTTACGAGCGACGCCAGTAATCAACGAGCCAAAGACCGTGCCAATCCCTATACCAGCACCAGCCAGACCAATGGCGGCGCAACCGGCGCCCTGAATCTTGGCGGAAGTGATCAGAGCAGCAGCCATGGACTCGGCGACGACGCCGCGAGACTGCATGGCATTGCGGGTGATGCTGGAGGTGAGGGTGCTGCGGGCGCTGTTGTTGAGGAGCAGGCCATTGTTGCAGATAGCCGGCTGGCGAGCGTGGCGGATGATGGAGCTTTGGATGCGAGCTGGAGCTGGATTGGAAGGAGCGAAAAGTTAGGATAGCACGCAAGGGCGAAAGGGGGTGAAAGAGAGCTTACCCTGCGACGTCGACATGAGACGGCTAGGTTGGTTGATGCCAGCGCGGGCGACAACACCTCGGAGCTTGGTTAACGTTGACATTGTGCTTGACTCAACGTATAGTAAGGTGCTGGAGAATGGAAGCTGGTCGCAGTTGTGGGAACAAGAGTGAAGGATTTTGAGGCACGGCCCCTTGATCCTAATCAGGTTACAGTAAGCAGTAAGCACACTGCATCGAGATCCACTGTGGTCAATGCATTTTCAGCCGCAAATCCAGTAGCTCCAGTCCATCCAGGGAAGTAAAGATTGAATGATCCAGTCCATTGGATGAATTGGATTGAGATCTAACTAACTATACAGGTAGTCGGTAGAGCTGAGGAGAACATAGGAGGTAGAAGGGGTCGGTAGGCGGAGGTAGTCCATTATTAGCACCTAAGTTAGTAGCGTATAGTTGGTATAATAGAAGAATATAAACATCTATACCTCCTAATAGACCTAGGACTAATTTAAATAGTCTGAGTACATTAAATATATACTTTACTGAATTATAGATCCTATATACTGGGACGTAAGTAGGTATACTATCATCCGAAAGGCGTAGGATGGAATTCATATTTTAATTACTCAACTAGGCACAGAGCTGTAAATTTGTTCGCTCCATAAAATAGAGTACCGAATGACTAAGTCATTATCGTCTGGTACAAGTCCATGCACATCCAGAAGCATTAATCCAATCTATCCATTAAATTCTAGCTTCAATCTAATCCAGTTGTGGTCCGATGGATGGATTGGATATGCAATCTACGAAGATTCACTGACCACACTGTCCACATATCTACTGGCAACCTCTCGCCCAAAAACCGCCAACCATGTCCTGACTTACTGAACACTTGAGCACCCGCCCTTTACGCCTTTTGCGATGCAATGGCAAGCCAAGCGGCGGCATGGTGCAAGCGATTCGATCAGCAGAGTCCTACGTCAGAAGGGCTACCTGGCCGCCATTCGTACGCATCCGACCTTATTCCACTGTCGTCTCCTCAAGGTCAGAAACCGTTACGGTGAAATGTGGCTCGAACGGACATATCACTCTGAAGTACCATAAGCATACCACGTCTCAGAAGAGGAAATCTGCGCTGACTTCACTTGAAGCATCTATCATCCTTTCTCGGGCGGTCAAGGCGCTCCGATCATCCTATACCTTCCCCGAGGGCCTCTCTTAACAAGTGCCCGTTCAGACAAGGAAATCATTGAACTACTATCATCAACATCCAAGTCCACCATAGTGAGCATCAACTACCGGCTCGATAAAGACCACAAGTATCCGACACCTGTCCACGATATCCTGGCTGGATACGACTGGGTGAAGGAGAATATGACCCCATGGGTCTTACGGCACGGCAGACAAATCACAAGTCAGGCTCGAATTGGCGTATGTGGAGAGCTTATCGGTGGCGGACTTGCTACAATGCTTGCTCTGACGGAATGCCGGATGGGACAAACTCGCGTGGGTGCGGCAGCTGTCAGCAATCCCATTGTAGATTGGGTATGCGCGTTTGACTCATCGGCATCATCTACGAGGAATAAGGGAATGAGGTACGGCCAAGACAACGAGTCTCTACTAAGGAATCCTGTGTCAGACATCACTCCGCCAGACGGAATTACCCCGAGGAAGCTCGAAAGTCTAAGGGATGTGTGCTTCAAGAGCTCGGCAGGATGCTTCGACCCCTTTTCGAGTCCGGTTCTGTTCTTCCGTACTCCCGGCGCCGCCATTCCGCCAGATGATTCTTCTGATAATGACGGTGAATTACCCTCTCCTGATGACTCTGGAGGTCCTTCTCCTCCAGACGGCAAACGCAAGGCCCATCGCGTATTTCCTCCTCTCGGATCCGGCCTGCTCGTTCCTGCCCTGCGTATTAGCTTGGGAGCTGAGAATTTGCTTCGAAGCCAGGGCGAGGAATTGGCGAAAGTGGTGCGGAAGAGCTTCGTCAGACAGCACGCCCGGATTGTTGAGACTTCCGATGCTGATCAGGAAGACTTTAGGCCTGCAACTAATGCTGAAGGCGGAGAAAATGGTCAAGTAGCTGCTAGGGCTGAACAGAGAATCCCGATCGTTTACAATTCGGGAGAAGGTCTATGGTGCTCGCCAACTTCGACCACGTGGCATATGGATATTGCTATGATCTCGCAATGGTTCCGCAAGGTTTTAGCATGATAAAGACACCACTTTTAATGAGACATAGCTGGCGCGGTTCTCGTCACAGCGGCAGACGGGAGGATCACTTGAGGTACCCTATATTACCCCGAAAAGCAAATACGTGACGAATAAGGTTGCCCTTTCAGTGAAAGCTATGGAGACCTCTGTACCTTCTTCTGTCGCTTAATGGATCTTATTGCACGGTTAATTTAATGCCTTACTGCGAATGAGCAAAGCTAATGTCACGGGCATGCCCTTCTTAAGATATTTCTAAAGTCACCAAGTCAGCCACGACGATCTGTCAAGTACGGAGGGTACTCAATCATTTTGAACTGTCTTGTGAGTGACCTGTCTAGGCACAAGTTTTCAATATTCACAAAAGGACGAGCGCACACCTCAACCTCAAACACTCTCTGACTTGAATATTCCTCCATACTCTAGAATGACGTCGCTGCCAGAGTAGAAATCGATCCCCCACATTCCCATCTCTTTACTTTCTACCACGACAAGCATCCACAACTCCTCTCCGGTATCACCTGTTCAAGACATCTACTCACTAACCCAGCCCCACAATGGCAACCGCACTCCTAGTGATAGACATGCAGTCCTTCTTCGCCCCCATGGTCAAGTCCGCCCTTCTCAACATCCTCACCCTAATCTCCCACTTCAAATCCCACTCCCTCCCCCTAATCTTCACCCAGCACGGACACCCCGACTCCGACCTCACCCCACCCTACCGCAACCAACTGGTCCGCAAATGGGGCGTCGACGGCTCCATCCACCGCGGCAGTTCCGACTGGGAATTCATCCTGAAGACAGGTAGTGCGGTGAGTGAGTTGGGAAAGCAGGAGGCGAATGTGGGTGTGGTGCAGAAGAACACGTATGATGCTTTTATCAGTACGGAGTTGGAGAGGGTGTTGAAGGGGAAGGGGGTGGAGAGGGTGGTGTGCTGTGGGGTGATGACGGAATGCTGTGTCGATACTACGGCGAGGAGTGCGTTTAATAGGCGGGTGGGAGACTTGGGTTGTGGGGGATGCGTGTGGAAGCGCGGATGGGACGCCTCATGAGGCTGGGTTGACGGGGTTTGCGTTTGCGTTTGGGGAGGTGCTGAGGACGAGGGATGTGGTTAAGAGGATAGGGAAGGGTTGAGCAAGTAATAAGATCCATCCAATCAACTACAAGGTGTAGTATGTAAGCCAGGAAGCAGAAAGACTCGATTCCCGGGAGATTGGTGAAGGTAACTGGGAGCCGTGCTGGACCGGAACTTGAAGCTGAGACTGGAATTAATGTCGAGGGTTCAGGCTAGAGCTTGAGGATGTTAAGCATACAGTCTTGGCTTGTCTTGTAGTAAAGCAGAGGAGAGGGTTTGGGAACCCTAGTAATGAAAGTGTCCGTCTGGGGGTTAGCCAAGTCTAGGTGGATAACTTAAAATAATGAATGACCAACAACAAGCCAACAGAAAGCTGTTAGTCACTCGGCAGAGTGCGCTTTGCACAGCGGCCGAGGGCAGTACGGTAAATCTGACACTGCAGATCAAATTTGTAGCCAGAGGAGGGCATTAATGGGACCACAGCTGGGATGTTGATGTATGTGGTTTGAGTAGAGGCACCGGCGCAGACAAACCCAGGATTCGACGATTTTCACTGTTTTTGGACATATTGTCTATATGAGGCCGCACTGCTCGGAAAGAAGAGGTTGGTCTCATGCACGCTTCGCCACAATAGCGGAGGGGGGTTAGCTCAACGATGAGTACAAAGGTAGGCTTGCAAGGTCTTCCTCTTAAAAACTCCAGTCCAGCTCTGTGATAGCCTATCCATCCGACGGGACTTGGCTTTCCAAAACGCGTCCCCGGCTGATGTAATCGTCCAAAGGAGCCATATACGACTCCTTCAACGCCGTCTTGCCTCATCCCATTCCCTCCATGCCCTCCACTCATCGTACCGTACGGTAACTCTCCTGCCTTTATACCTTACGACCTTCAAGTCTCCCACCGCTCTCCAGTCTTTGCTTCTCCCGTTCCAGCCAGCTTTCCGCATGAGGCTGATCATGGTCTCTTCCTTGGTCCACCCTTGCTCAACGGGCACGTCAGGGAGATATGTTGCGCCATACCGGCGGGAGCTGTGCGTAAAGGATATGCGGATGCCATGGGTGCCGAGGGTCCAGGAAAGTGGGGTGGGTGCGGAAGTAAAGTCTGTGAGGAGGGTCACGGAGCAGGAGAGCGTTGAGAGTTCCGAGGCGATTATGGGGGAGAAGCGAGTGTCTTGGAAGGCGCTGGCAAAAAACGACAAATGAAATTAGAAGTCTTCAGAGAACGATAGATCACGGGACAACTTACGAAGTCAAGGCATAGCTCCGTAGGCCTTGTGATAACTCTTGTGGTTCGAATGTGCCTATGCAGCCTCGCAGACTTCTACCTCCGTTCCTGTTTGTCGTGCTCCATGTTACGAACAAGGGATGCTGCTCCTCTTTGCGTAATGGAGACAGTCCCAGCCGAGGTGAGTGCCGGATGGGGGAAAAGAAAGATGATCGCGAGGAGGATTTCGAATCTGCTGGCGACCTGGAGTCGCGGACTGAGGAGGCGGCAGATGCTGAAAAAGGCGTGGATGAAGATGAGCCCGACGAAGGGCTAGGGACGGTAAGATGGGAAGGAAATCGGCGTCTTAGAGTGCTGGTGAATGATTCCTCTTCTTCCTCGTCCACGTCGTCGATGTCCATGTCGTACGCATCGCCATCTGCTTCCCCATCCTCTCCGTTTGGACTGTCTTCGCCATCCACTGTGGGTTCTGCCCCCGCTACGTTGCCATCTGACAGTGATCTTTGACCGTTATACTCTGCCCACAAAGCCTCTACCTGTGACAGCTTGGCTGGCTGTCGACGCTCAAAGCTGGCTGCTAGCGTCTCGAAGCAGTAGATGCAGTGTGCAGGGGTGGCCATGGAAGGCGACAAGGCGAGATGAGCGCGGCAGCTGGAGCACTGTGTACTAACACTTCACCCTGTCGCACCACAGCGCATAACAGTCAAGATTATTTAGGCGCTGCAGCGAGGTTGTTATATATTGTATCTATCTCAGGGGTTGTAGAAGTCCAAGCGGTACCAGGATTTGCCGCCTGATCGGACCCAAGTCCGCCTCCCAGCGGCCCAGTAACCGACGCTGCAAATGTTGCACACAAATTGGTAGCTCAGGTCCTGAACACGCCTGCTCAGCTGTACAATCAACTAGCAGCCATATACAATGACCTTTCGTTGGAGTTCTGCAACACGGGTAGATCAAATCCGCAGAATGATTAGTATATTCCGAAGCGGCAGTCCACCCTGCCGCATGTTGAGGCACACTGGATATCACGCTCTAAACCTATCCGACCTAATGTCCGCAATAACACAGTCGTACCGGTTGCGGCGATAAAGAAGGGGGTAGCGGTTTCAGAGCTGAGTGAATCCCCTGTGCAAGCTCTGTGCTGGGATGTAAGGACATGGCGAGTGACTTGACTCTAAGTTGTTTGGCGCGGTTAGGATTTCTATATTTGAGCCTTGCGCCGGGAATTTTGTGGACTGTACACAGCCAGGAAAGGGCCGGTTTTGCATTCGCAAATAACCCCAGCATTGGGCGGGGTCTTTACCCAGGCACGCCGCGCTTCTTCCCTAAAGGGCCGTGATCGTGGGCAAGCTTGGACGAGCGTCACCTGTGACCCTTGATGGCAGCCTGCGCTACACTTTGTAAAGTTGGACTGAACGGTGCTGTTATTCTGTTGTGGCCTGAGTGACGGTGATCGGTTTCGATGTGAGCAGGAAGATGCTGCTCTATACCATCCATAATGCGCGGATCTACAGGGAGAGTTCCGTCGTATATGCAACCCTGCCAATGTGAGCCGCCCATAGCTTGATCCTGGTCTTGGCCCTCTGTAGAAGCTGCAGGTCGATTTTGATACTGCTGATTGATGCCCGACGCAGCCGTTGATGGTTGTCCCTTGCCAGTCCCTGTGATGGAAGAAGCCTGAGAAGCAGGCTGTTCTATGCGAGTTGCCACAACCGCTTCATCTTGTAACGATTTTTTAGGTTTTGAGACGTCAGCATCTGCCATCGAGGCCGCCGTTCTGGACGCTTCTTTGCAATCCTTGCAGTTCTTTATGACTACGCTGACAGTCTCCTTGATCCGAGCCCAGTGGTATTTTTCGGCAATGATGGCTGTCGTCTTGTTTATGCCAGCATGCTTCTGTTCGTGAACTTCCTTCGCCATATCCTGTTGCCTCTGTGGGTCGGCTATGACCTCTTTACCCTTTAGCATTAACCTCTCTGGCTCACCGTCTCCAGCGACAACTAGCTTATAATGGGTGGCTGCGCTGCGCAATCGACTCTTTTCGGCTCGATCAGCTCCATCCGGATATTGACCGTGCTTTAGGTAATACCTTATCTTGTCAAATCGTTCCTCGACTGCAACTTCTCCGCTATCCTGACCGAGATCACGGCCATAGATGATCGCGTCGATCAATTGGCCTGGATAAGACCGAAGATTCCCGCAGCGCGGTACGCGCCCAATGCGTTTGAATCCCAGAGCGTCCCAGATGCGGCAAGAATTAACATTAGTCTCGTACACGAGGTTGAACACCGAGTATGTATACCCCTAGCACATCGCGGTATATTTCAGAGGGATGTTCAATACATATCCGGTACATGAGACTCACGAGTTTTGGGGCCCATTCAAGATAGCTTTCGCCCATCAACCTTCCAGCGCCGCGATTCCTAGCCGCCTCGGTTACAAGAAAACCGGCGTTGCATATATGGCTCGACCTCCCGGGGTAATTGGGTTTAATGTAGAAGCTGCCTAAACAAAGCTTGGTCCAGTCACACCCAGCGCTTTCCATTCGTGTCACCTCTTCAGCGCTTGCCAAGTCTCCAGCTAGCATGACCGCTCCAAAGTTGGAAAACCAGTATGGACCAAATGAGTCGAGAGGTATTGGATCTATCATCGGGTATGTGTCGCCTTGCTCGATTTCTCGATTGAACTGATCTGAAAGGTATGAAAGCAGCCTGGGAGGCACATCGGCAGGTGAGCAGAACGGGATCAGTGTTGCTTTTGTGACGCGATCTCGTAACGTCACTTGGCGAGGAACAACGTCCGCAGGCAGAGGGGAGCTGGGAGAGGGGAATGGGGGCTCCCCGGAAGTTCTGTACATGGGTGGCCGCGTTGGGTCATCCAGCATTGCCGGCATTGTTTTGAGTTTGGAGTCTGCACCGAGGTTTTTAATAGCAGTCTTTCTTTATCATTCAGCAGGGTCCGCTTAGATTAATCATGGAAATTAAGTACGAAAGGAGGTCGGGAGCAGGGACAAATGCTTTTCAGGTGACGCAGACGATAATCTTTTGCCTGTCTGTGTGGGATCTAATTGCGACTTATCCTGTCGGGCACAGGTAAGCTTGCGAGCAATGGTCATACTAACGCGAGATGTGATATAGCAAGTACGTAGATGAGGATCTGGGAGTGGTAGGTGATGGTAACAAAATTAATGGGGGGTGGAGAACTCCGCTTACTGCGACGTTACCTAAGCGAAAGACGCATGAATAAGTCGAGTAAATAACTGTAAATTTAGAGATTTTGTTTGCACAAGTGGAGCTAGAACCTTCAACTTCCCTAGATTGTCTAAGGCCTTGGGGTGGAGCAGCAGCTCTGTGGACTTGAGCAGAGCTTGCTGGAAGTACCTTACATAATAGTATGACTCTGAGAAGGACACAAGCAAAGAGGGAATTGCTTCTGTGGTTACAACACCAACAAGCGTCGGCACAAGTAGTATATGGAGACTTTAAAACATATCTCCGTCCTCATGCCATGCGTTTTTGCTTGCCCTACTTATACGGAGCGCGTAGTATTGCGCTGGAAAAGCTCACACTGGCAGCTTCCTGAGGTCTCCAGCGTTGCTTCGCGCCAATCCCCATCGCATCTCTATGCGGCGTGGCATTGATAATGTTATCAAACTCAACATCGTCGCCCAAGTCTGAGCCAGACTCTGCATCACTCTCGTCAGGCAAAGGCTCTGTCCTTGCTATTCTTTCCGGGGCAGGCTTGTTGTCTGCGGCTTTCGGGTTCGAGAAGGGCTTTGACAGTAAGACCTTCCGTCTTAATTCTGCCATCTCTTCTTCGTCATCTGATTGTTCTGGCAATGCCAGAGGATCATCGTCCTCGATCTCGTCATTACTACTCTTACTATCGTTGTCTTCGCCATCGCCATCTTCAGGTTCAGATTGGTCCAACTCCCGGCGGTTCTGATTCCCCTCATTCCAAGACTCATCTGTGGTGCTGCTTTCCTTGCCCGCCCTGTCCTCGGCATACTCTCTCTCTAGTTTTGCCAGCCAAACTTCCTCGGCTTTCTTGACATCAGCTTCGGTTGAGCAGACAGAATACCGCTTGAACAGTGCTGCGTTGATGTCGAGAAAGGCTTGTCCGTACGAGAACGTCGAGAGTATTTCTTCTGCCCATTCCTGATGCCCACATATGCAAAAACAAGCAGCAAGTGCTTCGACACAGTTTAGCCGCCAAGGCCGGCCATAATTCGTCGGATTTGCAGCGACAAGATACGGGACTAACCAATAGTCAAATACCGGATGGTATGTTCCTACACTATGACTGCTTACGAAGCCTCTCGCATTTGCCGCCTATCTTCGCAAAGGGCACCTCATCAATACGCTTCCAGGAGCATTCCACAACCGCAGCCCCATACTGCTCCAGCAGCTCTCGATCGGTTGGAGATAAAATCTCTTTAGCCTTAGGTCTACACGATCTAATCAGTCACATATCGCGTGCAGTAAGATGCGCGCTATCAGGTGGACGAACGTACGACACGACGATCCCAGGGAACTTTTGCCCGATATGCAGCTCCCTCATCAGTCCCAGTCTCATAAGTCTTTTCCCGGAGCATCTCTTCACGTCACAGTGACCCAGATCCCAGCAGGCAGCCTTGAATGGAGGTCTTGCATTGTGCTCGCCGTCTTTACTACTACCAGTCGTGTCGCGCGGGCGGCGTCCACTTGCGTACTGCTTACCACGAGCTGAGAAGTTGTCTTTCTTATGGCGTACCATAGCTGTCGTTCTTTCTTGACCTCCTCTTTGAGAGGTGCGAGATTTGTGTTACTTTCGCTTTAGCTTTGTCGGCGTGCAGGTCCAAACTTGTCGGGGGGGGGGCACTTTCGAGAGGAAAGCACACTTTCTGCAATGATGTCGTACGTCACACCAGGGTGTCAGAAGTTTCGCGCGGTGCCGGCAAGTCCTATGTTCAAGCTCTTCGGAGGCCCATCTGTATATCAGCGTAATATAGAATATTAATGCGCCTTAGACCGAGGCAGCTATGATCGAGTTCCGACGGTACGTCTTCCAGCCGTTGCAGATTGAAGTAAGTATCCCACCACTTCGGCCTGCTCCGCAATCCGCACAACACAGTAACCATCAGCTTGCCCAATTGCCTACGCTCCACGTCCGCCAACCAATCTCTTGCCACACTAGATCTATTTGAATTCCTGTTGAACCAAGTATAAGTCATAGGACTGGAACCACCCTGCAGCAGGCCTAATGGAGGCAGCATCAGCGCGGTACGCTCGCGATCGATTCGGAGGTCTCGATGGCATACCGCCAGCGACTACTCCGTTGCAAAGATATATTCGTATGTCGCTGTTGCTCGGCGAGTTCCAAAGGCCTTTACCTGATTTGTTACTTGACAGACAACGCCTGTGACCCTCAGAACTTCGAGCCCAACCTTGCCTTGAACCTCGAAATTGCCGACCTTATCAATGCAAAGAAAGGCAATGCGTGAGCAGAACTTGTCTAAGTTGACGGCGTTGGCTGATAACTGTGAAGCCCGCGAGAAGCAGCGCTTGCTATTGTGCAATGGATCAACACACGCAACGCTAACGTCTCTATGTTGGCATTGAACGTAAGTCCAGCACCCCAGGTGTGGGCAGGTGCAATCCCATGACGCCGCGCAGCTACTGGACATATGCGCCAAAAACTGCGGCTACCCTTTTCATCTGCAAATCAGTACGAAAGAATTCCTGAACGAGCTGGTGCGACGGTTTCCGGAACGGCCACCGGTGCGGGTGTCGAGGGTGCAGAACAAAATATTGGAGCTGATAGAAGAATGGCGGACGACAATATGTCAAACTTCAAGATACAAAGAGGACTTGGGATACATAAGGGACATGCATCGGTTGCTAAGCTACAAGGGTTATATATTCCCGGCCGTAAAGAAGGAGGATGCAGCCGTTCTGAACCCGAGTGATGTAAATCCAACTAGGCCCACCACAGACAGGACTTCCTCTTGCTGACACCGCCGCAGAACCTTAGGTCGGTGGAGGAGATGGAAGAGGAAGAGCGTGCTGCACAATCTGCTAAATTGCAGGAGCTGATAAGGCGAGGAGGACCGCATGACTTGCAGGAGGCCAATATATTGATGAAAGTCATGGCTGGATACGATACCAGGCACAAGACCGATTATCGTGCGAAGGCTGCGGAAGAGGTCGGCAAAATACAACAGAAAGCAAAGATCTTGGAAGAAATGCTCCAAGGCCATAGACCCGGTGATGAGATAAAGGAAGGGGATGTATTCGAGGTCAGAGCTGAAGCATGATTGTTCACTCAATCGGACCAAGCTGACCTCGGAATAGGAGTTAGCGAATGCGTTAGCAAGTGCGCACCCAAAGATACAAAAGATGTGTGAGGAAGAGTCCGACGACACGGAAGCTGTGGCAAAGCTGCTAGAGATTAACGATAGCATACATCGGACGCTCGAGCGATATAAGCTTGTGAAGAAAGGGGACTTGGAGGGCGCGGCCAAGATACCGAAGGGAACGCTGGGCTCCAGTGGTGCCGGCGTTAGCCAAGGGGCAGACAATGAACTATCTCTAATTGACTTTGGCGGCCCTGAGGATACTAAGGATATGCTCGAAAACAATGGCATAGGCCAGATAACGGTTGCGTCCCAGGCGCCAAAAGGGAACGCGCTCGAAGATGATCTGCTTGGTTTATCGATTCAAGATAATAGCTTCGGACAAGGCGGCAGCATTGCGCTTGATCTGGACAGCACCAGTAGTGGGTTATCCTCCGGTATGCATATACATCTACTTACTCCTGTAGACAACGTTCGGTCACCACATCAAGCCCCACGAGGACAGACGGCTATAGGTGTAGGATTGCACCCAACATCGCTACAGTCGGCAGCTGCCCCGAGTGTACAGCAAAGCAAGGTCGTACATGACCCTTTTGCCGCGTTAAGCAGTTCGAGACCCCCCTCCAAGCCTGGGACCCCGTCAATACAACGGTCGCAAGAGCCGGCTGCCTTTGCACCAAATGCAGGAATAGCCATGGCGACCTCACTATCAACAATACAAAGACAAGACTCTCCATTTCAATTTCAACATTCCACAGCGCCAACCGGTGCACCACTTAGCTCTGGTGGATCCATGCCACAAGGATCGAGGCCTCAGGTTGGTTTGAATGCCGCCATTAGGGCTGGGGCTCCCGGTGACGATGAGTGGACTTTCGCTTCGTCTTTGCCCAACCAAGCCCATGAGGTTATAGTAACAAAGGCAAACATCTCGACGGTTTTCCATGTCACCAGATTGCCAGGCACAGACAACATCATTTTAATACAATCTAAGATGTCCAACAACACGTCGTATCAGATTGCGAATCTTACTTTCCAGTTAGCGGTCACTAAGGGCTATCAACTGAAATTGGAGCCACAGTCGGGACGTTATCTGGGTCCTAACCAACGGGACGGTATTACACAGACGATCAGACTAATCGGAGTCGAACCAGGCCGTTTGGTTCGAATGAGATGGAGACTAGCATACGACCTGGGGACAGATCACCGAGAAGAACAAGGCGAAATTCCTGACCTGCGTGTGCCATGAATATATCAGTCAGGCAAGGTTCAATATGAATCGAGCGACCGGCGACATTGATGATTAAGCTTCAGATGTTGGACAAGCCTCTGCGAAGCATTCACTCTAAGTTTGGCAGGTTCCTCTCTAGTCCGACTTTCCGAAATAATCACCTGTACCACTTTGTCGATGACATGACTCAGTTGTCCCTGAAACACTTTGTCGACGACATGACTCAGCTGTCCCTGGACCAAGTATACCGTTGCATGCAATCAATCACTGCGGCCAGTTGATGCGAGACAGACTTTCAGTTCGAAGTCAAATGCAAATTTGCTCAATGTCTCTATCTAAATGAGACTCGAATCCTCTGTTCTTATGGTCTCTAGCGGGACCTGTCAGAAAACTTGCACAGGCACCTTGGCACCAACCCAGCGACATTGCAGCGTTCGAGGGTCATAGCGCAAGAGCTACGGGATAGCTGCTGTAATCAAGGAGTGTCGCTCCACAAAGATTCACGTATAATCCGGCCTAGCCCCTGCGTATGACTTCAAGCAAGTCGCGGTGGATAAAGATGAAAGTGTAAACAAGTGGCACATGCTCTTGACCGATTGACGTTTTGACCGACATCAGGACTTTTAGATTGAACTGCTCGGTCAGTGATCTAGTAGGAAAATTCAACTTTCAAACGCCTGCAACGTCCGTTTTCGCAAGATAAAGTACCCTCCAGTATTCGCGGAATACCACAGAAGCGCTCTAGAGACTGCAAGATACAACCTCAGGGTCTGGTGTGGCGCAGCTGATACTGTAATGTTACGCTCAACAGCTTAAAGGCCTGTTGGTAGAAAGTTCTTTGAGTTTGAAAACATCTCCTTGTAATTTGGTGGGGGCACCTGCATAAGCTTATTCGAGAGAAATGTCCCACGTTGTTCTTGCGCGTACTGTTTTTCATTCCTTGCGTGGAATTTGATTACACAGCCGCGCCTCGCCATACCACTTGAAATGTCCCGCACGCCAACAAAAGCTTGCAACCTTTGGGATTTGATTCTTCAGTCGCTCTTTTCTTCTCCAAATATTGTCACTCTTTTATCTTGTGATCGCATCTGCGCGTCGGGCACACGCCCAGCTACTAACAGGAAGCTATTAAGAGAAAAAGCGAGTATCTCAACAGTGGCTTCATAGAACGCTCAGCACGATGCTCAATACCTTGCGCGTCTTAGGGACGCTATTTGCCGCCAGCTCCATCACGAACGGCCAAGTCCTTGTTTCGACAATCACGTCGACGCGCAACGTGTGCCCTGCAACAACAATATTTACAACGACAACTGTTACCAGAAGCTCTGCGATCTTGCCTACGTCTACGCCGACTGGAGCTTTCGTGATCAACATGTGAGCTATTGGCATGGTTCGACTTCCTGCATTACTAACGTTATATTTCAGCTTTCAACCCAATGATGCGGCATATCAGAAACGACAAGACTACAGAGCCTCGTTCCTTATGGCCAATGGCAACACAACGACTAACAGTTCGCACGCGGCTCGATATAACATCGTGAATGGACAACTTGTTACCAGTGACGGCCTAGCATTCTCGACCTCATGGGGCGTCGGAAATCAGGCCTTCACCGCCAATGCCACGGTCGGACCTATTTCGACGACTTTCGCGTTCAACGCATCGATCTCCTCAGTGACATGGTCCAACCCCAACTTCACCAATGGTATAGCTCAGTTCTACAAGACACCGATCGGGCTTCTGGATAATGCACAGATCCTTGTGAAATTCATTGGACCTATGCAACCATCTCGTGGATGGAGCCCAATATCCCTTATTGCAGTGCCTCGTGAGTATTTGACTCATTTCAACGTTACAAGAGCTGTATTGCTGACACAGACTAGTGGAAGTGTTCCAGTACTCCGGCACCGGTGCAAGCCCGTCCTCGTCGTTGGATATGTCGAATATTGCAACGACTCCCAGTATGCCAGGCTACAGCTACGGAAATCCCACTGCATCCAGTGGTGGCATGTCTCCTGGTTCCAGCTCTGCCATGGCTCCGCCATCTAGCCAGATTCCCGGCAATGGTTACTCAAGCTCTACTATGGAAGGATACAGCTACAGTGCTACAGCCATGTCAAGTGACGGGATGTCTTCTGTTCCTGTAATGTCATCCCCGCCATCCGTTTCATCTCCGTCGTCCATGTCCGTTGGCTATTCCGCAAGCGGGAGCTCATCTAGCCAGTATACCTCCGCTAGTGGGAGCGCCAGGACAATCTCTCCTAATGGGATGTGCGGCGGCAATACGGGCTACACCTGCCTTGGGTCTGCTTTTGGTGCTTGCTGCTCTAGTTTCGGTTATTGCGGCAGTTCAGACTCCTTCTGCGGGACAGGGTGTAACTCGGCTTATGGAAGCTGTGGCACCGGTGGAGCTTATACAGACCTTTCCGGATCAAGGTTGGTTTTGGTGTCCAGTCTTAAGTCCCTCCAGAGAGTCAAGTACTAAAAGCCTGAGTTAACAGTTCTTCAATGCTGTCGAGCTCCATGCTTGGCTACGGCGTACCTTCTTCGATGCCTTCCACGTCAGTTCGTCCATCCGCTTCTCAAAGCTCAATGTCGATGCCCGTGTCCATGTCAATGTCCAGCTCCATGACGATGACCATGGTCATGTCAAGCTCAATGCCCGTGCCCGCGTCTTCGTCAAGCTCAATGTCGATGCCCGCGTCTTCGTCAAGCTCAATGTCGATGCCCGCGTCTTCGTCAAGCTCAATGTCGATGCCCGCGTCTTCGCCAAGCTCAATGTCGATGCCCATGTACACATCCACACCAAGCACGATGTCGACGGCCAGTTACGCTTCACCAAGCTCAACTTCCCGCTATACAGCTGGGTCGAGCTCTAGTTCAACCCCTTCATCAGTGGTTAGTCCGTCTACAGCTTCAGCCTCGACATCCAGTAGCTCGTCCAGTCGGACAACCTCAAGCTCTTCAGCCCTGGCAGCTGTATCAAGCTTATACTCCGGGGTGGCATCATCAAGCCCAGCTTCTTCAATCTTGTCAATGAGCTCAACTACTCCCCTTTCATCGTCGCAAGCCAACTCAGCGGCTACAAGTAGCTCCACTCCGACGTCATCTACCTCTTCTTCCTCTCGAGCTTCGAGCTCTACAAGCACAACGACATCTGTGAGCACGACCGCCAGTTCTTCAAGCGCGGCCGCGAGCACCACAAGCAGGACTACCACCACTGCCAATTCTGGCACTGCGGCACCGAGCAACAAAGCTGTTGTCGGGAATTACGCATATCTTGGCTGTTATCTCGATAACGGGGGCGGACGAGCGCTTCGTTACGAGAAGGATGGCGGATTCACGGGTGGTACAACCCTTGAGAAATGTGCTGCAGTCTGTCAACTGACCCAATACCAATATTTTGGGGTGGAATATGGTTACCAATGCTGGTGCGACAACACTCTGAACAAGGGACCCATAAGCGGCACCGATAGCTACACTTGTTCAGATGCTCGCTACGCTTGCACTGGAGACACGACCGAGCAGTGTGGCGGCCTCTCGACCATCTCTGTCTACAACAATACTGGTGGGGTGGTAGTATCGAGCAGCTCTTCGATAATGTCAAGCTCATCCTCGGTCTCATCTGCAGCTTCCTCACCTAGCAGCTCTGTCGCGAGCTCCACAGTAGTGAGCTCCACAGTAGTGAGCTCCACAGTAGTGAGCTCCTCTGTCGCGAGCTCCTCAGTGGTGAGCTCCTCAGTCGCAAGCTCATCAGTCGCGAGCACTTCCAGCACACCATCATCTACAACAATATCATCTACTCCAGTAGCATCATCAGCTGGGACTACTTCTCTTTCAACAAGTTCTTCCTCCAGAGCGACCACTTCGAGCTCATATGTTACTCCAGCTTCGTCGTCTTGCGTCCCTGCAACGACTTCCGAAACCGTCAGACTTACCTCTCCTACGCCAGTCGTCGATAGCTACACCGCCGGCAAAGCGGACATGGATGGTGAGTCAGACTTGGACACATATGGAGAAGCTTGCTAACTGTGACTCTGCAGCCGACGATGACAATGGCCTTGTTGCTCCAGGATTCAATATCTCTATTGGCAGTGCTTCTCGTAGTTCGATTCTCGTATCAGTGAATGGAGTGAGTCCGACATTGAGAGCCCTATTAGTCACACCCACTGACGTTGATGCAGGTCGCGTACTTCGATGTAGCCCCAAGTTCGTAATATGTGCTCGATTCTATAGACTCGAGAGAATTGACAATCACAGATTCGGACTACCAAAACGATCCTTTGCCCACGACCTCCATAAACTCTAATGCTCTTGCGCCTTACTGGTTCGATCTGTACGTGTCACAGGGAAGCAATCAGGGTTCGTGTCTCGCACAATCCGGTTGATGTTACGCGATACTGATTTTAGAGATAGGTGTCTATTACCAAACAGTCAATAACACGGTTCTTATCATCGAATGGCTATGCTCAAGCTACAATGCAGTCAACAGCCTCTGTAAGATTTCACGTGGAGAAACTCGAAAAAGCTACGCTGACCGCTCAAAAGGGCATTTCCAGGCTCTCTATAACAAAACCAACCCCGGGGTGTGGACCTACAAATACTTCAGAACTGGTAAGCAGACAGAGGAGAAAGCTTCCTGAGGGCGATGACCACTAACTATCCTTAGATGACTGCGGTGCCGGTGCCACTGTAGGCTACCAAAGCGACTCTGGATCGAAACAGTGGTCGTATGACGCGGCCAGTTCCGTTTACAACGGGCTCCGACTTCAGTTCAATACGCTCCAGAACACTGTGACGCCGAGCACATTCACGCCATAAGCGCAAACGGATCAGGAGGTGATTCTTGAGAGCAGATGGCGCGTTCAATTTTATTCCAGTGGCGCAGGCGCTCTTACAGGGCAACGTGTAATCTATGATATCGGATATTTGAGCTTGGCGGACGTATCACTAGCATCTGCAACGTATGAGGGTCTTGATTTCTCAACTATAACGAGTCGTGTAATCTCCTAGGAAGTAGTGTGGAGGATTATGGAGTACCTGGGTAGCAATCCAGACATTGCAGAGGACGTATTGTCAATGAACCATAGGGGTGTCGTCTTCGAGCCGTGCCTTTCAGTAGTCCGTGCGGTGGTGCGTAGCCAGGCGTGAGAGAGAGCAGCCCCCTGGCGTGCTGGTACACGAAAGAGGGTTAAGTAACTTAAGTTGAGGGATCGAAGCCGCGCGGTAGCACCCGAAACTCAATCTGGAGACGCGGAGTTGGCCGCGCACTCGCGTTATGTATCACGTATCTTAACTCCATGAACCTCATCGTTGACGCAACAGCGTCTCAAACTTGTACACTGTACTCCGCCGATGCAAGTGATGGACGCCGAAAATGCTGCTGTTGCTAACGGGCACTTATGATGAGCAGCCCGGCGAAGCGGCGAAAGAAAAATGGTACTCAGCCCGCGTCCCAAGGCGTTCGCAGCTTGGATTATTTCTTTGGAAGACAGGCGCAAATTCCAGCAGAGCTTGTTGATGCAACCACGGGAGGAAACGCGCCAGCGGCCATTAATGGAAGTGGCGTAATTGCAAAAGCGACCTGTCACGGTGGTTCGGCCGATGAAGAACTGGCTAGGAAGCTGCAAGAAGAATGGAACAGAGATACGTCTGGGCTAATAGAAGAACATGAGGAAGCGAGAGAGGAACAGGCGTTGGGAGCTACCTTGAACACTGATAAAGGCCGCACGCTGATCGATTATTCCGACTATGGAAGACCGTCGGAAGTGCAACAGTTAAGCCAGCCGTCCCACAGCGAACCGTTGTTAGAACGAGATGAACGGATCGCCCATCGCGTTTCGCCACAAAAGAGTACTCTGTCACTCCAATCGGTTGCGGCAGGAGAGGATACAATTTCGTTGGAGTTGCCACTAGACGAAAGCCTTTTGACTTTCGAGCCCGGGAAATACGTGCCCAAGCTGCAGGACGTGTGGGCACTGGTCGACGGCCATACGACATATGCACTGCTCACACGATGCTTCGTCTTGGCTTCCAGCACTCAAAGTCGGCTGAAAATCATGGACATCATGGTCAATACGCTAAGGCTTATCATTGAGGGTGATCCCCAAAGCTTGCTACCAGCGGTACGTAGATGCATGTCAGCACTCAACTCGGCTACTCAACGTCAGAACAGGTCTGGCTAGCGACCAATTCCATCTCTCCGCCGTACATTGATCTCGAACTCGGTCTCGGCGGCTCCGCAATATCCAAAGCGCTGAAAAAGGTGTGCGGATTGGATAATGCAGGGCTTAAGGTGCTATACAACAAGTATGGGGATGCTGGGGATGTCGCGTTCGAGGCCAAAAAGCGTCAGAGCTTCACGCTGAGGAAGCCTAAACCTTTGACAATCAAGAGTGTATACGAATCGCTTGTCAAAATCGCGAACAGCAAGGGTACAGGTAGCCAGGAGGTAAAGCAAAGAATTGTGGAAAGGCTTTTGCAAGATGCTAGAGGTGCGGAGGAGAGTCGTTACATTGTCAGAACCTTGGTCCAGCACCTGCGGATTGGAGCGGTCAAGACCACCGCGCTCATTGCCCTGAGCCGTGCATTCCTTCTATCTAAGCCTCCCGGAGCTTCCTTCCCAATACGGTCGCAGGCTGAGCTTCGAAAACTGAAAAAGGAAGATCTTACTGAGCTTTATTCGAAGAGTGAGGAGATCGTGAAAGCTTGTTATGCCCGGCGGCCCAATTACAACGACCTAATTCCCGCGCTTCTCGATCTCGGTGTTTGCGACAATTTGCTTACTCGGTGTGGGCTGGCCCTGCATATACCACTGCGACCCATGCTTGGGAGCATAACGCGTGATCTTAGCGAAATGCTTACCAAGCTTCAAGGGAGAGACTTCAGCTGTGAATACAAGTACGATGGACAAAGAGCCCAAGTTCACTGTGACGAACGTGGCAAGGTTACGATATTCTCCCGCCACCTTGAAGTTATGACCGAGAAGTATCCTGACCTTGTTGCTTTGGTGCCGGATATACGCGGTGAAGGGGTGAGCAGCTTTATCCTAGAGGGCGAAGTGGTCGCCATTGATCGCGAGACCGGCGAGCTAAAGACGTTCCAAACCCTCTCTAATCGAGCGCGGAAGGATGTCGTGATAAGTAGTGTGAAAGTTGACGTTTGTCTGTTCGCGTTTGACCTTATGTACCTGAATGGGGAGGAATTGCTTGATCGATCCTTCCGCGAACGGCGTGAGTTACTCCGCAGCCTGTTTGTCGAAATACCGCATCATTTCACTTGGGTGAAGAGTCTGGACGCCACGTCCGGTGAATCCGAATCGGTGTTGGAATTCTTCAAGTCTGCTACGGACATTAAGTGTGAAGGCATCATGGTAAAGGTCCTTGATAACCTACCCAAGGCAGAATTGGGGCAGGTGTACGAAGCCTCGGAAGACCAGAGCTCTTTTGCGCCACCACAGAGCACAGCAAGATCAACAAATTCTGGACAAGCAAAACACAGGAGTGTTAACGATTCCGAAGGTAGAGATAAGGGCGGACGCCGCAAGGCTCTTCTTGCTACCTATGAGCCTGATAAGCGCTTGGATTCCTGGCTCAAAGTAAAGAAAGATTACAATCAAGCGGCGGATACCCTGGACCTAATCCCGGTTGCAGGTTGGCACGGGCAGGGCCGCAAAGCTAAGTGGTGGTCGCCGATATTGCTGGCTGTACGAAATCCGGAAAGTGGATGCTTGGAGGCTGTAACGAAATGCATAAGCGGATTTACGGACAAGTTCTACACGGTATGGGGTCAACGATAGATTGGATGGTGCGCTTGACGGCCGAGCTAACGTTGACTGGATACTAGGCGAATAAAGAGAAATACGCAGAAGGCAGCGACAATGTCATTTCCAGGCCGGGCTATGTAGAATACAACGGTGAGAGCCAGCGCTTTTCTGAATCATTGTGTGACTGGGGCGCGTATCATACTGATCACATGCCAGGCACACCTGATGTATGGTTTGAGCCTCAGGAGGTCTGGGACATGGCTTTCGCAGACATAACCCTCAGCCCCACTTACACAGCTGCGATAGGACTGGTCAGCGAAGACCGCGGGCTTAGTCTAAGATTCCCTAGGTTCCTGAAGGTAAGAGAAGACAAGACTATAGAAGAGGCCTCGGACTGTCACTTTTTAGCTGCCCTTTGGCGGAAGCAGGAGGCGAAGGCACCTGGAAACGGAGATCAACCCGTTATCAACGAAGACGAGGACCCGGACTGAAGCTGCTTGCAGTGAGTGTCATCTACGCTCCATGGTGCTTACGCGGCTGGTTTTGCACATCATCCGTGGGCTTCATCTTGCCATATGTGGTCACGATTCTGGAGCCCGAGCCTGCTGTCATCCTGATCATTCAAGGGTTTCAGTCCAAAGAACGAGCACCAGGGATACGCAAGCCGAGACAACGAAGCTACTTGCCAGTTTCCCCCCTGCCATGGATCAAGCACGCATAGTCTTTCTGTTCCAAAGGCCTCCGTGAGCACTTATCGCGCCAAAGTCGGTCTTGGCCCGCTCGTTACGCTCGTTAGGAGGGGTTACAACCTGTGTCAGTGTTGTGTACTTGTTAGGATATGAGGCGGTTAGCAGGTTGTCACTGTCACTGGCGCGGAAGGGAGGTCAGGAAGGAGATTCACAGTTCCAGTGAGTAGGGTCTAGAAGGTTTGATGCCGGCAGGTTGTATAAGATATCCACGAACTAAATGTGGCAACGCTACAATGACTGTCTAAGCAACTCAGTCAACTGTACATCTTGGGAGGAATTACGCGTCTTCTATAAGTCCTTCTTAGACGCCAAGTCTATGCTTTCATCATAAACTCTAGCTGAGGAGATGATAAGTAGTTCAAGTCCTACCTGGGTACCTGTAAACTGCGGACCCTCTCTTGGGTCCAGGCCTGTCTCGGCCGCATGACGTCAGGGACGAAGCTGGAGAGCATCTTCACGCCATCAGCCAAATGACTACTTCTACTAAGTTATGTAGTTATCCCGAAACGTATTTTATAGAATTCGAATTGGCCGAAATGATCACCGGCCTCTTTCTTGTAATATTGCATTCGGGTTTGTCGAAACGTGGCATTCACATTCGCCACTTCGACGGTGCATAGCCGCCGACTGCTCTGACGGCTTGGCTCTCGTCAGCAAACATCGCCCCTCCTGTGCATCGTATTCCTCGCTATGGTACGCGCGCATTCCGCGCAAAGCCCCGACTACAGGATGGACGACTATCAGCAGGAGCAGCTCGAAGATCTGGTTACTCGCCTCAATCTCGACTCCTCCACATATCATCATCCTCCGCCAGATTGGAGCTCACGCCCTCCGCTCCCACAGACGACTCACCACGGCCATGGCTTACAGTCTGCCTTCCTCTCATCCTCTCCGCCCTCCATGCCACCCTTTCAGGGGTCGAGCAATGCCTCGCCATCAACCGTAAGCAACACGCAAGCAAATCTGAACATCTCCACAAGCCCCCGTCCTCTGGCGGTCCTCTCTTCTTCCTCTCCTAGTGTAATAAGAAGGACAGCTCGGTTCGATGAAACAAGCCTCATTGTCCCTCGGACAAGCACTACGATGCAACAGGTTGAAAAAGATGCGGACGACCCTACAACCCCCCAGGACCGTGGGACTGGACTTGAACGCAGAGAGTCTACCGCTTTGACAACGCTAAGCAGGCTTTTCGCTGCTCAAGCCGTAACCTCACCACCTTCCTCACGGAATCCTTCCCATCATAGGATGACGACCATGAATGCATATATGAGGTGTAGGTGGCTTTTTCACCATTCCTATCATAGCCCACCCCCTTCGTTCACGTCTCAAACGCTACCTCAAGCTTAGTTGCTAACTTTGTGGCAGCCGTTAATGTCGACCCAACAAGTCTTTCCCATCATCTGTACACTCGTGGTCTCCTCAATGGGCGCCATTCCGACGTCACCATTGTTGCATTCGGCCATCGATATGCCCTGCATCGACTGATCCTAGATCGATCCCCGTTCTTTGCTACTGCCTTGTCGGAACCATGGTTGGAGAGTACGGCAAAGGAGATAACCTTACACCCGGAGGATGTGGATCCCAGCATAACCCAAGGCGCGTTTGAACTCGCCTTGAAACGGTTGTATGGCTGCAATACCGAGCACGAGGAGGACGTTGAAGCTCTCAGTCTATTCGCTACAGGATGCTGGCTTGAGATGCAGGATCTGGTCGATGCTAGTGTGGATTCCCTTCTTCGCCAAATGGCTCCAAGGACCCTTGCATCGATGGTCAAACTAGTCTCTTCAAACTACTACGGCAAAGCAGGCGAACGAATCTTAGCCTCGGCGAAAGCGATGCTTTGCAGAGATGGCTGGGAAATGCCGCTGAGATATTGGGACGGCATACCCGGGGAGATTGTCAGAGAGATAGTTGGCGGAGACGGCTTCTTCGTTGAGGGAGAGTGGGATAGATGGGTTCTGGCGAAGCGGCTGCTTGACAGACGTCTGAAATCCCATGCAACCGCCGCTGGCATCCTGAAGAGCAAAGCTCCGGACACGCTTCGTCTCATGGCAGTCAGATTTGATACCGTATACCGTAAGAACGTGATAACAGCCGCTAGGGAAACGCCGGACAGCCATCACCGCTGGCTTGCGCTCTATACTCATCCTGACATTGAGCCGCTTCTCGTTTTAATGGATGAAGGCGTTCATTATATGCACCTTACCTTTGAGCAACTGCAATATATCCGCCAAGCACGTGATATCCTGGGCCTACCCGTTATGCCGGAGAACATTATCAATAACGCACTATGGATGAGCATGGAGCTGCGGCAAAGGGTGTTGAATGCGAGAGACGATGACCTGGAACTCGGATTGAGCGCAATAGCCGAGGACTCAGGCTCGCTAAGCATAGATCACACACCAAGTGGAGGTCTGGACGCAGTTAACCCTGAATCACAAAGCCATCTGAACGGCAAGGGAAAGGTTATCGAGAACTTGGTGGATGACCTAGAAGATGATATGCCTTCGGGTTCCTGGGACGGCAACGGCAGGCCACGGAAGTTCTGGATTCCTAGCACGGACTGCAACGTGGTCATGGGCGGCAATGTGGAGCCTGTTGTTTCACCGCCGACGAACTCTCAGCGACAAGCCTCGTCACGTATATCAGCTTCTCTTCAGCCCGAGGACGTTCAATGGGCGACAGATTTCGCCGCTGCAGCGTTGGACAGACCAAGTACGCCTGCCCGGCCGGGATCGTCTGTCGGAGCTTTGTTGCCGCCAACATATTCGCATTATCCGCCCTTCCGCTTCGCCGCCGAGTTTCCGAACCCTAGACTGTTGAAGGAGAAGAAGCGAGTCTATTCCCGCACAGTCTTTTACGCCGGGTCTTTCTGGAATATATATATCCAGAAAGTTCGTTCAAAGAATACACAGCTCGGTGTCTACCTTCACCGCGCCAAAGAAAGGGAGGTGGAAGAGGGAGCTGGCGGCACATCAGGCCTATCCCATGCATCTGTTGACGAGCGTATTGGCCGGCTGGAGCGAGATATCCTGCTACGTAATCAACAGCGATCCAGGCCTGACGGTAGCGATGATGCTCATCAAGACGCTGCGGATGATGCGAGTCTCAGCGGTGGTGACCTAGATGCCGCTTTGGTCGATGGATCACCACCTGCGCTGAGCAGGCACGACCTAGCACGTCGACGCCAGCGCCGGGTCTCACATGGCGACGCCCTGATTGCATCCAGCAATCCAAACACTCTGGACAGATCCGCCAACGGCGAGAGCGACGATCCTTTGTTGTCCTCGTTCATTAACTCCGAGCGGAAACGCGCTCAAGTACCATCACTGCCCGCTTATGCTGACGCTAGGCCGAAGATAAAGACGTACTTCAAGATATACAGCCCCAGTAAGGGTGGTAGGATGTTGAGCGTCTACGAAAGCGCGCCCGATAAGTTCAACTTCAGCCAGAGCTGGGGATGGAAAAGCAGCACGCTGATGTTGGAGGACGGCATTGCCGGGGAAGAAGAAGGATCGGATGACGTAAAGGATATCAGGGAGGGAGTACGGAAAGAAGGCAAACTAAGGTTTATGGTGGTGATTGGGAATGTTTGAGATGGCTATTACAAGCAGCAAAGTTCTCCATACCACGGCGGAAATAGTACGAGAGACCATACCTCAGAGAATTAAGGCGCCGGTCCCAGCAAGATCTATATATGATTTTTTGTGGGCACCACACGAAGGAACGATGTTAGAACCTATGATACCGGAAAATGCGCAGTACCTGAAGTTGGCACTGGACTGTGAGAGTGAAAGGAGGAAAGTAGCGTGGTTACAACAAGAGACGAAGGGACGGCGCGGCGAAGAATTTCGAAATGCAGCCAGGGAACCTCACACAACAGCGCGGAGCCGCGTCCGCCGTTAAGCTCGTTGTGCACCGGCCGCAGACGCTATTGCACGTACTTTCAGCGCGGAAGTCACAGCGGACCCTTCCCGATGGTCATGCTAATTGGCAATCACGGGTTTCGGACACTGAAGACTTTATCACAAAGCTTAAAGTCGCGGGCACCACGCCACAGTTTCTTACCCCTCAGTGTAGGTATGGTTGACCCAATCTACTGCTCTTTGAGTGTTTCTATTTCCGATTCTAGATATTTAAATATTTATCGCCTCAAATAGCGGACATTATCCGGAAGTCTTGAACCTTTTCACCATCTCGTGTTTTCATGAACATAGTGGGATAACACGGATAGAAGCACACACATCCATTGGTTTGTTAAAAGAACGACGGGGCTCTGACGCTTGCTAAGCTGTGTATCAAGTACAAGAAGCTGGCACCGGCCGTATTCCCGTCAGGTCACAAGGCCGCAAGAGTGTCGACGCTGCCAAGGACATGAAAGTTGCACCGACCGGTACATGCCACGCCCTCGCAGGGCTGGTGGTTGGCTACGACTTCTTCGGCATCAGGTAAGTTGGTACATAGCGGTGACTTCCATAGAGAATGCTTTGGGATAAAATGGCCGCACCTTCCCTGCTTCACAGCACAGGCGAGTACTTAAGGAGTAAGAATGAAGCAGTTTGGAAGAGGGTCTCAAACAAAACAATAGCCTAGAAATAGAGGCGACATTCGAACTCGTTTCTTCTGCGAATTAGAATCCGGGTTTGAACGCATGTCAAAACCACCCTTCAGGGTTGACCCTCTAGGAAACGGGATTACCACTTCGTTGCTCTTCAAACGATGGCCTGGCCGGCTGACATGTTCTCTGGGGGCAAAAAGCGCGCGACGTTGGTCCGCTGTGCGAAGGCAAACATGGATGCTCTAAGGGGCTCCTGAGGAGACGGCTTGGAGAGCTCGCTGATATTGCAGAATTCCGGGTGCAGAGGAGGAGAAGTGTGAAAAAGATCAGGCAGAGACTGAGTATAGAGATGTTTAACAAACTCTCGGGTGCGAGTGCTTCTCTAAATTCGATCCAGGGGAAGGGTGTTTGCGGCGAGCAGCTTCCCAGGTATTGTGGTCAATAGGAAATATGCGATTCTTGGCTTTTGTGGACTCTACCGACGGCCCACTTATTGACAGCCGGTCCTGAGTTATCGTCGGACATTCTCGTTTATACCGCAGTTAGAAGTATCCTCACTGGTCGCTAGACTTCTTCGGCCATAGAGTGTCAAGTTAGATAGCCGATGTACATTTCTTTCAGGAACCTTTCGCTTGGACCGGAGCTTAACATAGTGAAATTCAGTTCATTAATAGCTTGGCTTTTGAGTTGTAGAAATTCAATTGAGAGAGCCGACGTACTTTGCGTTCAGAAATCGTTTGCTGCAACCGGATCTCCATATACTGATCTTCAGCTCCACTAAGCAATTGGTAGATTGAACATTCAGAATGTTACAATCCAAACATATCAAACCATGCAACCAATCACCCCTGTGTAAATCATAGGAATGAGTAGCAGATTAGGGGGGATTGCAAAGCAACTCGCTATCTCACCGGGCAGAAATCAAACATGCTTGATCCCCAATGCGAGTTAACAAGATCACAGCGGAGGCCGAGCGCATACAACAAGGCCTTCTTGCCATCAGTCAGGTTGAGTGTAGTTTTGATCATGCTCGACGGGAGCACTGAGGGGAGAGAAAAGTCTTCAGCTGTACGTTCAACAAAGCTTTACGAACAAGGAGACAAGGTTTTAATATGCAAGCCCGGCTAGTCACATGAAAAGCTCGACGAGCAGGATTATTGACGGACCATATCATCAAACCGCAAGAGAAGTTAATGGGTTTATAGATCAACGAACTGATAAAAGCGTGGTCGGATCTAGCAAATATTGTAATTTCTACCAACGGATGTTGCTATACATAACTTATAGATGTACTGTATAGAAGCGTTGCAAAGGTAGGAAGATCCATACACGTCACCATCTAGAGTTCTGTATGGACGGGGCGACGAAGGCTACCTAGGGAGTTTACTCGGCGAGAGACTAGACCTGGGAAAATCCGTGTTTAACGAAGGGTATACAGGAGCGTTTCGCCTGGCAGGCACATCATCTGTACGGATTATAGGACGCTTAGGCGAAGCTTCTGATCTCCTCCTGAAGACCGTTTCGTTACTTTGCCTACTCTGGATCGTTGTTGTAATTGAGACTTGCTTTCCGGGCCCCCTCCACGCAGGCACGTGCCGTCGAAGACGGGGGGCTTTGGTCAGGGTCTGTTGTCTCTCATGATTCCACGAAAGGTCGAAGGCATGTAACTTATGAGGTATAAAGCACACTCCCATATAAATCAGTTCTTAACAGCGTGACTCGCCGACATG
Source organism: Lichenothelia convexa (assembly GCA_021030975.1). Classification (NCBI taxonomy): domain Eukaryota; kingdom Fungi; phylum Ascomycota; class Dothideomycetes; order Lichenotheliales; family Lichenotheliaceae; genus Lichenothelia; species Lichenothelia convexa. Next base: position 16,402 of record JAGFMK010000139.1, on the reverse strand, counting down.
ACCGAAACCTGGGCGGGCATGTCAAAGTATGAGACAGGAGTTGTCAACATACAACGCGTCCCCCTTGGCAGGTCTAAGTGGTGAGCCCGCAATTCCCAGCATCAACTATGTCGACGACAACGGTGCCAATTGCGCTGATCGTGCACGTTAGATGATTGTAAGACGGAGAAATGCAATGACTCTCTCCGATATGCTCTTGCCTTCTCTTGAAGATAACATTCAAATTGAGCCATAATCTCGATGCCGCAGCTCCGCCAAACCTTTTGCCCTTCGACGTGAATCTATTCAAGTTCCCATCCGAGCGCCCTCAGCATGCCGACAAGCAACGGCTGTACGAAGGACCGACTGAGCCTGCACCAGCTCCTTGAAGGCTAGCTAGAGATGCAACTCGTACGTACGGATATTGAGACTGCACTTACACCGCAAGGCGAGCATTGTACAGAGCGAAGCTGATGACTGAGTCATACACGAGACTCATTTCGAAATATGGAAACTGGCCGCAATCATTGTTCAGGAGCCGCACGTGTTGTGGTTTGGGACTGTTTCATAAACTGCGTGCTCCAAGGGTCATCTTCGGAGGAAGGACACTTCGTAGATTGGTTAAGAGAGTCTTGCACATGCATATGAAGAAGACAGCAGTATGGTAACTTCATGCTAAGAACACAGAAGTATTGGTGACTGCATGTTAAGAGACTTTGAGTTCGATCATGTGATACCGAGCGATGACTCAAGCGATCTGACACTTGGTACCTAAGTGAGGTAGAAAACGGCGCTTGGCCTTCTTCGCCTTTCGACTCTCCCTTTCTTCCCGCTCCTGCCACGCCGCCAAAAGAAGAGCTTCTGCATTACAGTGTTCTCCTCGTCTCGCCGCCTAAGCTATGGACACGTACGTCTCAACATTCCAGCGCATTCTTGCCGGAGATCTCAGCAGTCACGAAGAGATCCTCGCGCTTCCGAATCGGCAACCTCATTCACAGCGGCAGACAGCCCAACAAGTCGCAGACTCACTCTTCCCTGATGCATCTCCGGTCAAGGCCATCATCGACTATGAGCGCATTCAGCGCGCCGCCAAACGGCAGATCCGAGAACAGCAAGAAATCAGTCTCGCAAAACAACCACCGCCCGCCTTCTGCTCATGGAAGGGCCAGAGCGAGGACCCTGTAGCACTCGAAGGGCCTTCCGCTCAGCCCATGCCCGTAGAAATCCCTCCACGCGATGCCTTCAGTCCTGTATGCACTTTCTTACGCTTGGACATCGACCCATTCCGTAGCGATGTACATAATAGCGCCAAAGAAGGGGCCATCGCCGATAACTCAGCATTCGCACTGTATGGAAAAGAAAGCATCTCGGGCACCCCTCTGATCCGTTTTCCACGAGGCATTGTATATGAAGATGGAAGGCTGGATCTCTGCAAGACTGCAGTCGGACCGCACTGGATCCAAGACATCATGCGAAGTCTCCGTGAGAACACCCATATCACACAGTTCCTCAGCGGCAACAACATCTTCGGCACATCGGGCGTTCACGCAATTGCTGAGTTCCTTCGCGAAAAGCCGAACCAGATCGAGACTTGGTACGTCGCGGGTTGCGAGATCAATGCCGAGGCACTTGACGAGTTGGTGGATGTGATGTGCCATAGCACAAAAATCACCAATGTCTGGTTGAAGCGGAATCCATTGGGGCCAGCCTCTGCATTCACGGTTGCGCGGCTTGTGCGTGATACCAAGCATTTGCGGACGCTAGACTTCGAGAACACTGCCCTTGGCGATGAAGGCCTGTGCAACTTCATCAAAGGAATCACAGGCTATCCGACAGCCTTGCGGAACCTCTATCTGAACGCAAACGGAATGGGTGCTGCAGCCGCGGAAGCCTTGGCAGAGTATCTAGATCATCCTCTGACAATGCTGGAGAGCATCTTCTTAGCCAGTAATCCGATCGGTGATGAGGGGGTCTCAGTCCTGGCTCCCGCACTCGGACGGCACGCAACATTAAAGAGAGTTAGCTTTGCATCTACCGGTATTACTTCAAAGGGATTCAACAGCCTGTCTTCGCATTTAGCAACCAATCCTACCCTACAGTGGGTCGACGTCAGCGCCTCCGTCACCACCAAGGCTCATGGGCAGCGCTACAATTACCTCGACATCTCATGTGTGGATGGACTCCGCGCTCTCCTGAAAGCTCCGGCCATGCGCGGACTCGCCGTCGGCCATACCGCATGCTCGGCCGAGCAGATCGCTACGCTCGACGCGACGCTTCCTGAGACGAGTTTGGTCGTTTGGGATGCGTTCGTGAGGAGAGACACCGATCGACAGAGGCATGTTCGCGAGGCACTCATGGAGAACGTGAACCGGTTTTACCCAGGCTTTCATACTTACGCAGAGTTTGAGCGGAGCATGGAGTTCCGCTTCCTTCGCAACACTCCAGACATTCGACTCATCGATTCGCAGTATCGTACGGAGGCTAAGTCCAAGATGCTCAAGGAGCTCTACAACTTTACGGTCATTGAATTTCTGGCAAATGGTGCTGAGGTTTAACTTGCGTAAGAATGTATTCAAGACTACACTTTAGTAGCCACCTAAAAGTCCATCTTTTGCTACGGATTCGGAGCGTCTATTTCGCTAGCCTTAGCACGTTATATAGTGTCGCAGAGCTCTATATAGGCACTTTGCTTAACACTAGACAACCAATCATACTCTATTTGAAGGGATCACGACGAACGTCAGCATTCTTCTATGGAGATGTGGATTGTAAAAAAGTTGAACCAGTCACGGAAGAAAATGAATATCTCATTAGCTTGTGATCGCTGTCCTCAAAAATGGCGTAACAAAATGGAATTAGATCAACCGGTGAATTGTCGCCTTAGGCCTTTTACAGACTAACAGCAAAGCGCAATCACAAATTCCTAGCCCGACTGTAATAACATCTCCAGGCACGATGGTACTTCCCTCACCTGAACTCTGCACTCTGGCAATCAGCGGCGTGATGCTGATGAATGATGAAGCTAGTGAAGACTATGTACATAATCCCAGTTTTGCTTACACGCCGTTCGCAAGGGACGTACATCCGACTACGCCTTAGACCCGAACATTCTCCACAACCGACGGCTCCATCACCGGCGTGCTTTGCGAACTAAACGAGATTGGGTCCTTTCCGGATATAGCCCGACAGACGCAATGCTTATCGGATAGGGCTACGGTTACCTACATATGAGATAGTTCACATCGTGGATGTCCGATAGGAGTACATGCAAGGCTCTGGTGACGTTTCTTGCTTGTCGTCTTCGGTGCCTCACAGGTTGAGTTCTGACCCAGGGGACTCATCATGAAGTCTCAGATTTTCTTGTGCCTAGACCGCGTCACGGGACGCAAAGCGATCTGAGGTTAACCATTTAGTTTGCGTCGCGCAATTGTTTGCACTTTTGCCTTCGGTTTAGTTTGCGTAACCTCCGAATCCCAGAGAACGATCTTTTACGCAGCAAAATAGTGGAACTAGTTTCGTACGCTCACGGTACATGTCGCGTGCCTCAACATTAGGAGGGAGAGTATTTTAGTTGACAGCGCTTTGAGAGGATCCCACACGAAGGGTTCCGCCGCACTTTGTTGCTAATATCATCATCTAGAGCAAGCAATGGAGCCAGGCTCTGATGATGTCGTTCCAAGCGATGCTTCGACGGGCCTAGATATCCATACGCCCAAGCTACGTTGAACTCACCACACCGCTGAACTTCCCGAATGTGTATGGATATCCTAGTTCACTCAATAAGTTGTCCGAAGTCAAACACCCATGGCCATTCTTCTAACAGCTCCGGCGGCAACTGAAATTGCGAGGTTTGCGGATTCATAAAGTTGGCTGGAGCGCTGGTTCCTTGCTGCATCGGTATTGTCCCGGACTCGAAAGAGATGGAACCACTGCCACTTCGAACAGGCGCCGAGAAAGGCAATTCTTGCTGATCCCTTCCGGCCAAGCCTCTCTGAGCCGCCATGTACTCGTCGATTCTCGCAACATGGGACCGCAAACGTTCGCTGGCCACTCCGGTAGAGCGCATGGTAAGGTCTAGATTCGCAAGCAGCTGTGCCATTGCCAGTAGTACAGACCTCACTTGCAGGTACTCAGCTTCTGATAACGGCTCTTCAAGTACACAGAACAAAATGGAACCGATGGCCGCAAGGTGATGAAGGAGTGGAGAGCTGATTGCGTTCAAGTAACCCACAGGGATAGTGAGGAAGGCATCGACGACTTCGCTCGCGATCTGACATCGTTCGACCACGGTGGCTCCCGAAGCAGTGAATAAGACCATCCGAAGAAGTTGTACTGTTGCTATAATATTTGCGGATTGAAAGCCGAATCGATCCTCTTTCGCGTCGAACGTAATTGGCGGGGTCTCTTTGAAGCGACGTGGTAGATTGGTATACATAGTCATCACCTTGTCACAGACCGAGGCCGGGGAGACGAAGGATGTCTCTCCAAAGATCTCTGACAGGAAAGACTTTTTCTGTAATCTTGCTCGTCTTGAACGGAAATTGTCTATAGCGTGCTCCAGTATCCGATACAGGTCAGTAGTGAAGTTCCAGCCGCAAAGCCAACTCGTTGCACGGGTCGAGTTCATGCCCCGACTGGGACTGAGTCCAATGATAGGAGGGGAGTATGCAGAAGGAGGACTGAATCCATCGTCGTTGAACATTTCGTCATCGAGCTCGGTCGGGTACAGAACATCGCACTGGGACTCCTTATACCGTGGGATGCCGGACCAAACGACGGCGGCATAAACATCCAGGGTGTACATGGACCAAAACTGGAAGGCGGTCAGACAGTTGGACCTACTCGTCATAATAAGACTTACCAGTCGTCGTCTTTCCTCAATCTCGACATTTCCTATGGCTTTGGGCCAGTTGGCCTCGTCATGAAGGCCCTCCATGGCAACTATTGCATGATATCTGGCCAAGTTCTGGTGCATAAGTCGAATCTGGCCGCTCTGTATGTTGGTGATAGCCAACAAAGCGCAGGCTCGCATGCGGTTATAGTCCGCTTCGGCATTTACATAGGTGCGGACTCTGTCCATCGCTACCTCATAAAAGGTCTCCGAAGGTGGGTCCTCCAGCTGCGCGGGGTTCCACCTCGCTGAGAACAGCGAACCGTCTCTAGCTCTTGCGGAAGCAAGGGCACAGACAGCCATGACAGCGGCGAACAAGAATTGGTCCGTCTGATACTCCCCACGTGAGACTTTACGCACAAAGGTGGGCCGATGGAAGAATGGGAAGCTTAGGTGCTGTAAGTGAGGTACCATGGAACAGAGAGGACGACATCACGCGATGGACTCACATTGGATAGATGACCTCGAAATATATCTCGACAAGATCCATAACGACGGCTTGACTTGCCACATAGGGTGCTCGCCATTGACCTGATGACGTTCCATTCTGAGGAGCCAGAGCCAAGCGCTCCAAAGGATACGTCAAGGCAGATCGAGGGCTGTAGCGACCACTACCAACGCGGGCTGAAGCAGGTTCAGCAGGATGGCCTGTTGCATGCTGACTTCCGTTGATTGTAGATACGGATTCGGATCGCAAGCGTACTTTGGCTCCTCGCCGCTTGACAGTCCTGTCGTAGGTGCATGGCTGGTCGAAGTCGGCGCAATTTTGGCATCTGCTGCCATCGCCTTCTGGACTTGGCCGGCATCGAATGCTGCGGCGATGGCAGTAGTCGCATGCTCTTGTAATTCGTCGCGCTTTGCGTGGATGTTTTGCGTCTTCCGTCGCGCTCATGGCCGCCGCGATAATGCTTTCCGGTCGTCCGAATATGCCTCGGTACTTCCCGTGTGGACCGCGCTGTACTCGCCTAAGCGCCTGAAAGGGACTTCGAGCCACTTCAGCCCCGATTTCCTTTAATGAGGCATGAACGCACTGACGATAGCTAGGTAAGGTCCGAACAAACACGGTGTCCAGCATTTTGATTCAATTAATATTCCAGATGCACACTCCGCACATGCACCAACGGCGACCGACAGGTTCCGGTATGAAAAGGTAGTAGGGCTAAGCCTAAGCAGCAGTAGGTAGGTATCAAAGAGATGTGTTCAGAGTTACGTAATGTGAGCGGCGGGGTGAACCGTCCACCGGCCGCCTTCGTTTATGCTATTGTAAAGCAGCGAAACACGAACTTATTGCGCCATTATTACCTGAATGCTTAATTTGCCGAGGGCCACTGTGTGAGATCATGGTCGCGATCATCCCCGCAGTGGAGAGCTATCTCGGGGCGTTGAGCCATCTCCGCAGACGAATATCCAGGCGGAACCTAGGGTCTCCTTGCTCATCTGGCAAAGGTCATTGTTCCGCTAAAGCCCCCGGGGCTTTCTTTTCGATAATATGCGTACTATTTGGTGGTTGATGCATTGCTATTATTTACATACAGGTACTGTACTCCAATTTCTTGCGCATTGTGCGAAGGACTCTAGGCATAGGCCTCCATCTCAGCTCGCTTCTCGCTGCTGACACTAATTACGCTCATCCTCCTTTCCACCTCCTCCCGGCCTCCTTTCTCGGCAATAACATCTCCATGCTCTCTGTACGATTTCTCCATAGCCCAGTAGAAGGGGCTGGCGGGTTTAAACATGGCCTCAATCGATTCAAGGGACCTATCTTTTGTCTCAGGGTAGAAGACTGTAAAAGCATTAGCATTAGGTCAGTAGATGCAGGCGCATGCGAGCAACCTACAGTAGACAAGTGGGATCCAGAGAAGGTTTAAGCCAGCAAATAGGAAGTATGTCCGGCTCTTTATGCTGCCAAACATGATGGGATTCACAAGCACCGTCCAGCCAACACCAATAGCCCAGCCGGTGATGCCAAAACCGTTGCCTTGGGCCCGCATTTCCGACGGGAAGATCTCAGTCGGGATGAGGAATGCAACCGTACCCTAAGTGAGCCGTTAGTATGTTGCAACGTCCAATCAATCCAAGTCCAAACTTACCCAAGTGGCAGCGTAAATCAGGTTGAACAGGAAGAGCATAGTGACCGCCGCGGGTGCAATGCTTCCTGCTTTTGAAGGATCGTGGATTGTTGCCTCATAAAGTGATGCCGCAATAAGATTGACGACGAATAGTCCGGCGGCGCCTCCCATCAAGCATCTCCGACGACCGAGCCTGTCAACAATCTGTGCGCTGATGATGGTTCCAACTATGCCTATGGTGTTCAGACCGCCAGCAAGGCCGTTTTGCTTCACGGTGCTATATCCAGCTTGATGGAGCAAAACCGGGGAGTACGCCGTGACAGCGGTGATACCGGTCCAGGATGCCATGATCTGGAGCCAGAGGCAGAGCCAGGCACGCCTTCCCAAATGAGCGCCCTTGGCCCCGCCAACACCAACAAGGACCTTTGCAAAGTCTATTGGGGAGCTTTTCTTGCTATCGGCAGCGATGGCACAGATCTCGAGGTATTCTTCTTCGACCGCTTTCGATTCGCCACCACGGATGTGCACCAGGACTTCTCTAGCAGCGTCCAACTCTCCAATCGAAGCATAGTATCGAGGCGAGTCTGGTAGCATCTTAATACCGAGCAAGAGTAAAAGTGCTGGGAAGCATTGGAATGCTAGTAAGAAGCGCCATCTGACGTCTGAGTAACCGTTGTCGACGTATGAGAGTCCGAAAGAGATCCAGTACGCAAGTGAAATACCCAAGTAATTAGCAATGAAAACGTATCCGAGGAATCCGCCGCGATGGTCTGACTTCGAGACTTCTGAGATAAAGACTGGTGTGATGCCAGTCAGGGCTCCAGTACCGAGCCCGGTCACAACGCGTGCAACCAGGATAAAGTCGAGCCTCTGGGTAGCTGCCTGTAGTGCGCCGCCGACCAGAGCAAAGATTGTTCCGAGAAACATGCCGTTAACGCGACCAATTCTGTCTGCAACCCAGCCACCAACGAAGCAACCAACGATAGCGCCAAGGTAATACTAACTCGTATCAGCGTGGTGCAACCCACATTAATAGCATTGCTTTTCTGCTTACAATACTAACAATTCCTCCCTGCGTCGTAGTCTTGGTCACGGTGCCATCTGGAAGTCCAATGCCCACTTCTTCCACGAACCTTGGGGAAGCGTTAACGCCTCCCATAACACCCTGATCGTATCCTTCGAAGAAAATAGAGATCAGCGAAAAGGCCTGGATGGCGATGTTTAGTTGGGTTGACGAGAGCCGCTTCCAGAAGTTCGAGTACCCCATTGCGATATAGATTTAGACTAGCAGGTTTCGTAAAAACGATGAAGCGGTAGAGTTAAACGTGTAGTAAAATTGTCTGCGGCTGACCACATTGTCGGGAGGGATATCATGTTGTTTATATAGCTCTCCTCCAGGTTGACAGGCTCGGGCGGATGCGGACCAATTTCTGCCCCAGGGACAATCAAGGATGCAAATTGGGTGACCCGCAAGAATCCGGGGTGAAATGCCATAGGGTCAGCGCTCTTCGATGCTGTTACTTCTGAAATAGCCGGGGAAAGTCTGGGGAGAATGAGTTCCATGCAGTGCTAGCGGATAACGGTTGGCGGTGACGTAACCAGGGTTTCGTACGTTGCCAAATCTATAATACTCATAATGACTTCACCCCTTTTTGGCTTTTTAACTTCGCGTTCAGACGTTTTGGCGACCGTGGGGCTTTGTTATCGCCATCCGCGAGCATTGCCAACAGATGAATGAAACTTTTCGGACGTTCAAGCATTTAGGCTTTCAAGCGTAGTTTAGCCGTAACCCTTCTGTGTTTGGCTGGCGCTTCAGCATCCCAGAGAGATCTGAGGATCACACAGGCCTGAAAGGTTATGATCCTGAAAGCTTCAACCGAAGGCGCCTGGCTTGTGGAACGTTATGGAAATTGACAGGCGGGTCCTCCGAATTCCGCGAGTTCGAGGTATTGAGAGGACTGATATACAAATACCAGCATTGGGGCCCCGTAATCGTAGAACAAACCCGGTTGTATAATTACATCTCTAACCCGTGACAAGAAGCGAGCATTCAGTACCTCCTTCTGGCTTTTCTTCTGCTTCTTCTTCTTCTTCTTCTTCCTCCCTGTATCTCAGCGCTTCTCAATTCCCTACCGTTGCCAAGGCATTACAAACCAGCCGGCTGGGCACACCGCATACACTCAAAGAGTCGCTCGCTGGAGCCGGAAAGCTTTGATCCCAGAGAAATGCCTGCGCCATCAGTGTCAACTGTAAATGACGATACGCGGCAGAGCGAGCTGACTAACGGAACCAATGGTGCCCATCAACCTTCTGTAAACGGTACCGGCGCTGGTACGCTGCTTGATCTGACCGTGCTCGGCCTCAACTCTGGTACCTCGATGGATGGGATAGACTGTGCGCTCTGCCGATTCAGACAGGAGTCACCATACGCTCCAATGCATTTTGAGCTGCTCGCTTACGACGAGTTTCCACTGGGACAGCCAATCAAGAAACGTGTTATGGACATGATATACCACAACCGAACAAGCCCAGAGGAGCTCTCCGAAGTCAATGTATTACTAGGCGAAGCCTTCGCGGACGCTGTCATTCAGTTCTCGAAAAAGAACAACGTACCTCTGTCGGATATTGACGTGCTTGGATCCCACGGGCAAACGATATGGCTTTTGAGTATGCCGGAAGAGGGGCACATCAAGTCGGCATTGACCATGGCTGAAGGGTCCTTCTTGGCGGCGCGAACGGGCATCACTTCTGTTACAGACTTTCGGATATCAGATCAAGCCGCGGGCCGGCAAGGTGCCCCACTCATTGCATTCTTCGACGCGCTCCTTTTGCACCACCCTACCAAACTCCGCGCTTGCCAGAACATCGGCGGGATCGCCAATGTATGCTTCATTCCACCGGACACCGACAGTAACGGCACACTGAATCCCAACTTCTATGACTTTGACACCGGTCCCGGGAACGTCTTCATCGATGCTACAGTCCGTTACTTCACCAATGGAGAAATGGAGTACGACAAGGATGGTAAAATGGGCGCGGCCGGAACGGTGAACCAAGAACTCGTGGACGAGTTCCTATCAACATTTCCCTACTTTGCACTGGATCCACCCAAGACGACGGGCAGAGAGGTGTTCCGGGATACCATTGCACACGACCTAATCAAAAGAGGCACAGCGATGAGGATGTCCCCCAACGACATAGTTGCAACTGTGACGAGGATCACAGCGCAAGCGATCGTCGACCACTACCACCGCTATGCGCCGCGGGATATGGAGATTGTTGAAATTTTCATGTGCGGTGGCGGAGCCTACAATCCGAACATCGTCTCCCATATTCAGAAGCACTTCCCCAAGACGAGAATCATGATGTTGGATGAGGCAGGTGTTCCAGCCGGTGCAAAGGAAGCAATCACGTTTGCATGGCAGGGTATGGAGGCCGTAGTCGGAAGAAGTATCCCTGTGCCGATAAGGGTGGAGACCCAGAAACAGTATGTGCTGGGGAAAGTTAGCCCTGGAGAGAACTATAGACAGGTCATGAAGATGGGTATGGCGTTTGGGGGAGCGGCAGAATCCCTGGAGCCTGTGCGGGAATTGATCAATTATAAGAATGGGAAAGTATTTAATAATAAATGGTAGACTTTCTCCAAAAATGTATACCGTAATCGAGTACATTCTAGGAGGTTGTTAATGGGATGGGTGAAAAAGCTCTGTGTCTTAATTTAGCTATACCTTCCATTACCGGTCGAGATACTATAGTAGATAAATTTCGATATCTTCACATTTGGACGAAGACGAAGCGTATAAAGAAGACCAGAAAACTGAGGAAGGCGATGTGGATGAACCAGAGCATAAACGGAAGCAGCTTCGCCATGGACCCGCCCACACTTTGTTTTCGTGAGATTTGTCCAATCACTTCACTTCCCGGAAGGGTCACCTTCGGTCTTGAAACCTGACTATTTCGATCTGAGCACCCATCAGTACTGGATTTATGCTAACCATATTGACTACGAAGTACCCAATCGTCCCACGTGGATCACACAGCAAGCCGGTGCAAACGACAACCCATCCAACACTTTCTTGATCAGCCCGATCTACCCGATCATGACTTTGCGGAAGTACCAGATCCTCATTCCGTCAACTCTGCTTTCGGGCGCCAATCTCTTGGGTATTCAAACCTTATGCACGAAGAAGTCGGACCAGGCTGCTGGCCAAGCCATTACGGGCATCTTTGGAACAACGGTGAATTGGCAACAGTGGCAAAATCTGCATGGCGTGCCGGCGACTTTGCCGTTTTAGGTGTCGCGGGAGGGTGGAGCAGTCGTTCTGCGGGAGCAGGTTCATCGTCATTGTCGACTGAGTTGTCGTTGTCGCATATACGTGCACCTCGGAGTGAATTGCAAGTGTTAGATGTCGTTCAATCTGCCACCGCCAGGTTTCATGCCATCCAAGCGGATTTGGAGGTCGTGTCGGATGCACAAGCAGCCCACAATCGAGCGGAAGGCTGTCCAGGACGTCTATCGACGAGCGCTTTCGATTGTAGCAAGTAGTGGGTTTTGAGTATACCTGAAGCTCTCGTCCCGCAAAAGTTCAGTCTCCGAAGTTGAAGTTTTGCATGTCCGATGCGTCTGCTGTACGAAACTGAGGCTGACTTACATCTACACACTGGATGTCAAGCTTGACTAGACGGTATCTCCTCTGCCAAAACTCCACCACCGAAAGAACGAGGCCATCGTCCAACCTCACGTGGATCCAGGAGAGTCATCGTTCATCGTTCATAGCCTTTCCCTTCGTCTCCGACTGTGGCAGTGACCTCGCAACAAACATGTCCATCTCGTCAAAGTTGAAGCCCGAAACAGGGGGCTCGTCCGGTGTCTTGAACCCTTCTCGCAACGGGTAAGGCGATTTGTCGAAGAGCAGACGGAGACTGTATCGATGTCTAAAGTCGCCTTCACTCCCAACCCAGAGCTTGGGCGCAAAGTTGCCCTTTTCAATAGTAATTGTGAATGTCCTTGGTCTGAAGGCAGCTTCGCAAAGGTAATGTTCGTTGGGGCTTGGCCAATTCGGTAGGGGCCCGACGAGCGACTTTGCAACGGTGGTGTTCAGTTTGATCTGCAGTTTGACTTTGCCAAGGACCTGGGACTTTCTGCTCCACCAGGTTGTGATTCCGAGAGTTTGAACAGATTCCTCAGGCTTGGGTAGCGGTTGGCTTTTCCAGTCCATGTTGACAGCGAAGATGAAAGTAGTCTCACGCATACACCATAACTGACCATTACATATAGTCAGATTTCGTACTCAATGACATTTGAGACTTGGACAATACGGCGTTGGAATTGCACGAACCTCGCCAGTTCCATTTTTCTTGAACTTGATGGATATAGAAGCGAAAGGGTCGAAGTACCAATAGTCTTGGTCGCAAAGGATCGAAAGTAAAGCGTCGTTCATATCGTGCTGTCTCGGTAAGTCATTCACATTTTAGAAACTTTTCGACTCTCTAATTATTAAGGTTGGTAAGAAGCGATTAGATAAAGCTTTTCGAAAGAAGAGTACTAGTAGACCCTTATCTAAATAGAGAAGGTGGTAGATAGCCGCCTACTTCTATATATTAGAGAGGTTTTATAACTCTTTTAAGGCACTTTCTATAGATAGTAGACCTTTAAAGGATAGTAGAGATAGTACTAGTACTATATATAAAATATATATTAAGCTATTTAAAGCTTTAATATAATATAAATAGTGCTCTAACCTAAGTAGATATTATTAAGTAGTATATCTCACTATTACTATTACTATTTTACTATTATTATACTGTATTATATTAATTTATCCCTATTATATAAGTACTATTACTATTACTCTAAGTCTTTATAGTATTCTAGTAGTATAGATAGCTTACTTAACCTCTATATATTAGCCTTTATTATATTAAAAGAAGTTTATAAGTAAAATACTAACCTTAAGTATAGATTATAGCTTTACTATAAGCTTTACTATAAAATTATATATAAGTCCTTAAATTATAGTATAAGTAATATTATTAAATTATAAGCTATTTTATAATGTTGAATTATAAGCTATTTCCTAGTATATACTAAGCTTATAAGATAAGCTTATGTAAACATGTCAAAATTAGAGATAAGCTTAACCTGTCTTACAAGTTTATACAAGCTTAAATCAGTATAACAAATCGAGAAATTTAGTTATACAGGGTCTAACACATAGGATCTATGCATTATATAATTCTCTACAAGATAAGATTTCATTTATTAGGATTAGTCAAGGATTGGTGCCAATAATCCACGTTTTCCAGGAATAAGCTTATGGCTTAAGCTTACTTTCCACCAAACAAGAAACAAGGGATTATTTGGTCATTAGGGGTAACATAATTTTATATATTGGTGTTATTTATGGCAATCACATAATGTGATACATATTATATATTAGTGGCTTAATATTATATATTGGTGGCGTTCAATATCACACTTTGTGGCGTTTAATATCACATCCTATTATACAATTATATCTATATTAAGTATATTATACTATATCACATTTATTGATTGTGCCACTATTACAACCCCTTTCCTATATTATTACAAATTAATATTTGTAATTCCCCCTTTGTCAATGCTTTGAATAAGCTTATATACCTCTAGGTAGTCCTAGGTATTTCCATAGTTCAATCAATTTAGATATATATAGTCACTTTCTAAGTGTCTCTACTATCCTTAACCTTTTCTTAATTCTAATTCCTTTGCAACCTGGAACAAGTCAACTCCATAATATTCTACTATACCCTTTTAACACTATGAAATAGCTTATAATTCAACACTCCCCTATAAGCTATTTCCCAATTCTTTTTAGTCCTAGTCTGTTAATAAATATTGCAAACTTCTAGAGACTAATAGACTTAGTAAGTCTATCTACAATCTGATTATTTATGGAAATATACTCTAGCTTAATCTTTCTACTTTATATATTTTCTCTAATAAAGTAATACTGAATGTTAATATACTTTGTCCTAGTATAATGTTCAGGATTCTTGCTTAGAGCAATTGCAGATTAGCTATCTAAGTAGATAATATTGTCTGTTTTGAATTTAGATAATATTTCAATTTGGTTAAATAGATCATTTAACCAAAGACTTTCTTTTACTATATCTCTTAGGGCTATATATTCTACTTTATAACTTAATAGTGTAATAGTTTTTTATAATTTTAATACCTATAAGATTATAGTATTACTAAAAGTAAATAGGTATCCTATAGTTGACTTCCTAGTAGGATAGTCACCACCCTAATCTGAGTCTACAAAGTCTAGCAGTCTAGGCTTTTCTTTTCTATTAAAAAATAACTTAAAATCAAGACTATAGATTATAAAACTCTAGATTTAATCTAATGCTTAAAAATAGTCAGGACTAGGGTTTTATAGATATCTTACACATTGATTTATTATAAAAGTTATATTAGATCTAGTACTTATTATTAAGTATATTAAAGATCTAACTTATTATTAATATAGTGAGATATTTTTTTCTGTAGTCTATTTATTAAGTCTTAGATTGATAAGTGAGGGAATCTTTTTAGGTTTAAGGTGTTCTTTACTAAATTTCCTTAGAATTTCCTGTGTGAATTTCTTTTAACTCATTGTTAGGGTCTTTTATTTTAAGTCCCTTTTAATTTTAATTCCAAGGTAATATAAAATATCCCCTAGATCTAAAATTTCCACCTTTTATGATAGTTGGCTTTTAAAGTCATTGATCCTTTTAATATCTTTACCAAAAATTAAAAGATCATTAATATAACTTGTTATAATAAGTTAACTTTAAGTGTTGATAAAAATTGATTGGTCTAATATAATAGGTTTAAAACCAATCTCTTATAGTAATTAGCTTAAAAACTTATACCATTGTCTTATAGATTGTTTTAAACTATAGATTACCTTTTAAAGTAAGTATACTCTAGTAGGATAATTTTTATCTTTAAACTCTATAGGTTAATAGATATAAATTTCTTTATCTAGAGGTGTATTTATAAAGGCTAACTTAATATCCTATTGCTGAATTTCAAGTCTAAGATATGCTACTAGACTAAATAATAGTCTATAAGCCATTGGTTTGACAGTATTTGAAAATGTTTTAGTATAGTCAATGCTATATTTTTATAGAAAGCCTTTTACAACCTATCTTGCTTTATATTTATCAATTTGACTATTTTTATTAAGCTTGGTTTTATAAACCTATCTACCTTTAAGAGCTTTTCTATCTTTAGGTAGATTAATAAGCTTCTATATTTATTGTTGGTTTAAGTCCTTAAATTCTTTCAGTATTACTTGATCCTAAAATAATTTATTTTAGCTTGCTTATAATTCTTAATAGGTAGTTGGATCCCTAATAACAGAGGTATTAAAAAGGTAAAGTGCTAATTTATCTTTAGATAAATTATCTCTTAGATAATGAACGAGTTTATTATTAGCATATTCTAAAATAGAGTCATCTTCTATTTCCATGTTTATATTATTAGGATTTGTTAATTTAGGTTATGATTCTAAATTAATAAGGTCATCTTCTAGTTGATTTTTTTGATCCTGATCTTTAAACTGCCCCTCTAGGATAATAACATCTCTAGCCTAAATTGTTCTCTAAGTTTCAGGTATAAAATAATTTATATTAATTAGATCTAAATCCAATTAAAATTGCTTGCTGGCTTCTTGAATCTAGCTTTCCCTAGTGTTAATATATCTTATAATAATATCTAGATCCCTAGGTTTTAATGTTTGAGATGTCTGGCTTTGTTCTAAACCTAACTTCAAATAGTGTTTTAAAGTTAAGTAAATAGTGAGGTATTCTATTGTATAAATAGGTTACAGCCTTAATTACTTTATCCTAAAGCTCTTTTATTTGCTATAATTCAAATAATAAAGCTCTTACTTTATTTAATAAAGTACGGTTTATTCTTTTAGCTAAAGTATTTTATTTATAAGTATAAGGTGCTGAGAATTGTTAAACAATTCTATTTATTCTTGAATTCTTTGCCATTATCTGTCGTCTAGATTTTAATTTTTAAATCTAATTAGTTTTCTACTTGTGTTTTAAAATTAATAAAAGCTTTATAAGCTTGTGATTTATAATTTAGACATTTTATATCTAATCACTTTATTACAGAATCTAGAAATATAATAAAGTATTTATTATTATTATAAGACCTTAATTCTAAAGTCCTAATATCTGATGTGATAAGTTCTAAGAATTGGTTTCTTAGTGTTAATACTTGTCTATTAATTTATAATATTTATTTTGACTGAATATAAACTTTATAGTTGGTATTTTAGTTAATTTAAACTATATCTAACTCTTTTAGTAACTCTTAAACTATATTAGGTAAATACTTCAATATAGTTTCCCCTAAATATCTAAGTCTCTAATACTAAATTTATTTATTAAATACTATAGTATTTAATATAACTTT